>JBBMOY010290004.1:0-12138 GCA_037951405.1 Platydemus manokwari | reverse complement strand
ACTAACTCGATTTATAATTATAAAAATTTAAATTTAAAAACTCGAATAATCATATAGAAGTGTTGTGATTAGAATGGAAACTTGGTATTAAAACTATGTTAAACTTCTTAGACATGTTAAAAAATGAGGTATTAACTGAATTATACAAATAAATCAAACATAGCAGTTATATATAAAATTAAGTCATGAAATTATCTCATGCGCGAAAATTCATTATAACTAAAGTAGGTCAAAGAAACCTTTTTCTTAGCTTTAGCCAAAAATTTAGAGGCTTTTTGACCTTCTCAAAAAAATGACGTGAATATTAGTAAGAAACAATTAGTAAGAAACTTAAAAGGCAAATCAGATATTTTATTCTGAAATTTTATCATGTTTAAGAGCATTCACTGATGTGAGGAAATACTTTATGATTTGTGTTCTTATAGAATTCATAAGGTTTTACAAATGAAAAAAAACTTTTCTTTTTCAATCTCACACAAAATAATCCATAAAAATCGTTGTCATTTTGAAATCGAATCATTAAATTAAAAATGTCGATTTTTAATATTCCATATATCGATTTTTTTGTTTCTCAAATGGATTTTTCTTTCAGACTTTAGATAATTAACTTTAAAGTAAAATCAATTATTTGAAGTGAAATACGTTCAGACTACAACTTCTGATACACTATTTTGCATTTGTTGAATAAAATATTTATATTTTATTGATTATAGTTTCACAAATAATTTATACCAAGGAACTACTGAAGGAATATCAATTGGAATTTCTGCATTGAATCAGACTTATAAAATTTTATAAATTTTTTCTGAATAGTGTTAAAAATGATTTATTAAATACAATGTGTTTTCGGTTGGTTGGTTAGATCACAAAATCAGCCAAAATGTTCACAGGAACCAAGAAAATAACTCTTGAAGATTTTATACACAACAGCCAATCCAATTCTTTTTAATAATCATTCTTAGAGGTTAAAATCGACTGGCACATACCAACAAATGGCAACAAACACAGATATCTACCAATGGCATAAGAGACGTAAGGGAAATTACCGGCATACTTATGCACGAACAAATTCAGCGTACGTGAAACGTACAGCAAACGGACACACACATTAGATCAATAAGAGGTTGAATTCTATTAGCAACTGCCAGTCTTCTTTGGTCGGTAACCTATATTCTGTTCTTGACTTTTACGTGATAATTAGTCTTTTTGGTTGTTTTCTATTCTATCTATTGATTATCTGAAAAGTATCAACTATAGAGAATTAAAATTATTAACAAATACGACTTGCCCGTTATTTATTGATAATCATTAAATTGCGTTGACTTGTGTTTCATTACGTTTGAGTTCTCAATTGCAGTGATAGAAACATATTCGATATCATTTTTGCAATGGATTAATTTCTAGTGAACGGATTAAATCTTTAATACGAAAAGAATTTCCTGGCAAAAACAATCCGGATTAATCTAAGTTTAAGATATTTTTAATTTTAAATAACCTAATATTTTAATCTCTATGGAAATGCTTTCGAATCTCGTTTAATTTTTTTGAACGTATTTAATTGAACTCACGAACGCTGAAATAATCGATATTTGTAATTTTTGATTAAAATCTTGATCTCATCACTTTTAAAAATTTAGAAATCAATCTTAGAAAAGGGTTTGTGAGAATATATGACAAACCAATCACATTCATTTTACGAGTAACTTAATAATCTTTCTTTTGTCGATGAATGCATCACTCAACATTGATGCACAAACAATAACTTACGCAGTAATTATATTCAATACACACTCACTCCTTACATGGCAATCAATACTTGTGAGGAATATGTTGATATGAAATCAAAACAAGTGCTTATTTAAGTTGAATGAACCGGAATTGATCTCAAACGTAACGGTCAGATAATTCTTGATTCGGGGATTTGAACGTCTATTCAATGTTGAAGAGCACATTAGAATCAAATTACTTATGATTTGTAAATCGGAAAAGACAATTGAATTGAGCGATAAGTGATTGATTATTGAATAAATATTGGATTTTCTTTTGAAGAATCACATATAATTGCTACATTTTATTAAAAATTAATAAAAAAATATTTTTTGATGCTGTCAGTCAATTAAATCTTCTTTCCTGCTTGTCGAATCTGGAGCTATGTTCCATGTCATTTTTAGTTGTAGATAACATTTTCATTTAGCTCTATATCAATGAGATTGTAGTTCAACTTGGAAATTAATGACTGCCTTGATTGTATTGATTTCTTAAAACCAACAGTGGAATATAAAAGAAAAAATCCTGTTTAAAAATACGAGGAAGTCAAGAATATTTTTTCGAGAAAATTTTTTTGTAATATTTTTTCATGAATTTTACGAATAATCTACAGTTATTTGTATTGAATAAATTTATCTTGTTTATTGGAAAATTTACTTGTTTTTGTTTGATATTAATGTGTAATTTTTAAAATAGTATCGGCTAACACTAGTGACGATTGTGAGAGTTTTAATTTAAATTGAAAAGTCAAGGCACTAAATTATGTATTAATAATAATAATAATAATTATTAATTATTATTATAATTATTATTATTAATACATAATTTAGTGCAGTGACTTCTCAGTTTGTTTTCAATATATGTTTCATAAATTAGTAGCGGCAGTCTTGGAATGACTGTCATGAGTGATTTAACGGTCTGGCTTGTACCACTGTCCACCACGTTTACCTGCATTGGCTTGATAATAATAGAATAACAAGTCAATAATTGATTTTTAATTGCTACTTGGGGAAATTATTGATGAAAAATAAATTTGATTTCGTAAAACAAATTTCTTTTTATTTGATTTATTTTTGGCAATTATCATTTCATGTGAATTTTATTTATTTATGTCTGGCGAATCTTTATTTAAATCATTTTTCATGAATAAATTTTTATAAACATTTTCACTTGTTGGGGTCTTCAATTTTAATATTTTCAGTTTAAAGCTGTGCGCATTAAAATTTTACAGAATTTTCATGGTTTTTATTTATTGATTTTTTCTGTAAAAAAAATAGAAAAAAAATCAAAAGATTTCTGAGAATTAATAGCCTATTTTGACACAGTATCGATTTTAAAATAAAATTTTTTCGATGCTCATTTTTTAGCTCAAATTCTTTGCCTTTGAATAAAACAATTCTCCAATAAAATTTAGAAATTCAGATCCCTTTGTTGTCAGGATTTATAAGCCATGATTAAAAGAGATTACTCGATCAGAGAAAATTCGCTTTGTTAGAAGAAACAGATCGAGATATTATCTGACATATTTATGATCTCACATACTCAATAAATTTAATCAATAAAGTCAACTTTTGGATCTCTATCAAAGGTATCATTAAGGAATTTATTGGAAATATCATATCTGAGATATCATAAATTCTTTTTTATGCATTTTTAAAGAGGAGAATAACATATCTATTTTAATTGAGCGCTTAGCAAGATCAAATGGTATTGGCAAACACTCCAAACCGTTTCCTAAACTCATGTGAGTTGTTAACTCAAACGAAGCAATTAAATCACAATTTTTACGAAGTTAAATCTGAACCTTTCAAAACTTTTCACTAAAAACCTTAAACGCACATCACATATATTTGACGACTGCATATTTCTTGCTTCAGATCGATTGGGATATCAAGATCCATCCTGGGATCGATGATGCTTTATAATTTATTCTTCATCAGAATTCTTAACCACGTTCGGAATTTTCTCCACAAAATAGCAATCTCTAATTTAGGATGTTTTCATTTATTGCCCGTCATTTTGATTTTAAGCACCTTAAAAAGTTTTCCTTGATCCTATTGTTACTGATTATAGACACTGAAAAGGTGTACGAGCAGTCAATGTGAGATATTTATATTGGTTTGTAATAATAATAATTTATTATAATCACTATGACTACCATTACTGCCATTATATATGTGCGTAAGTGTGTATCGTGTTATGGATGCATATCAGAGCGCAAATTTTATCATTGATAAAAATGTAATTTATTGATTACTGATCATGTAAGTAAATAAAACCTGTATTTGCAGTTCGTTTTGAGAGAAAAATAATCAATTATTACAAAAGCCAGAAGAATTAATTTACGAATTCCCTGGTTTCTGTTTTTTGAAAAGAGGGCGCTTGTGATGAATAAAAGAGAAACGACAAAAAATATAATAAAATGAGTGCATTAACTTAAATATTATAAATCGTTTTATAACCTGTTTGGTCAATTGGTGTTCACCGAAAGTTAGTTCAAATACTTAAGCAAATCAGTA
This sequence comes from Platydemus manokwari, assembly GCA_037951405.1. Classification (NCBI taxonomy): domain Eukaryota; kingdom Metazoa; phylum Platyhelminthes; order Tricladida; family Geoplanidae; genus Platydemus; species Platydemus manokwari. The sequence goes on along the minus strand of JBBMOY010290004.1, from coordinate 7,852 downwards.
GTCTCTGGTTTTTCAAAATCAACCAAGAGAAAATCGTTCAATGTCGAATTTGAGGTGCATTATTAGTTCTGGTAGGACAATAAAGATAATAACAATTAAAAATTGATAAAGGCAAATTTAGTGTATCACAAGCTTTTACATAAGTAGTATACTTATAAGTTTGTATATGGTTCGTCGATTTAACTCAGCTATATCTGAGGTTGTTCTTTTGTTCTTGATTTCAAATTTGCAACTTATTTATTTACAAATTTATCTTTTAAACATGACTTCTCGATGCGAACCTAATAGAGAAACTTAGTCAGATCTAAACGACCAGTTCAGTTCACTGTTTGTAGCAATGTCAACATTACTATTATCATCAACACAATTATAACTTTTATTATTATTGTTGTTATTATCATATTAATTGTTATCTTTGTTGAAATCTTTCTTACTACACATTGCTTAATTCGGTAAAAATTTATATCAATTTATTTTCCTATCATGGTAATTTTTTTCATTTTTTATTATTTCTAAGATTTTTCAAAAGATTTTTAATAGGTAATTAAGTAGCTTATTTAAGACCATAAAAGATTTTGTCTGATTGGTCATTGTATCCTGAAATAATGAATATCATTTGGATCGCTGTTTTTACTTTGAAATTTCTACTGTTCGATTTTCATATCTGATGACAGTTCAAGATAAGCAACACTGACAAGAACTGAGAAACCATGGTAACGATATTGTTGAAATATTGATGTTGGGTGGATATTGTTATTTGAATTGAATAGCTCGCAATTTGTGACTGTTTGAAATTGTGATAAACATAGTTGGGAGGAAAAATCAATAATTATAATAATGGGTGTTTATTCAATTACAAGATATTAATTGCAAGTAACACCACTAATTATCAATGTTACGTGTTTGTTTTAATGTAAAATACATGAGACTTATTTCTCAAATGAAAATATTTGGTCGAAAATTTGTTTAAAATAGCTATTAAAAAAAATTTAAAAAAATTAAAAAAAATTAAAAAAAATTGATGAAACCAAATGAGAAATCAAAAAAGAATAAATATTGCTGCATTCATTACGAGATGAGAAATCTTAAAGAGTTTTATCAAACCATGTACTGGAAATGTGAGACAAATAATCAGAGATAGATCTATCAAATGAAGAGAATTTTCATGAAAATCAATACTCGCAAGTAAAATAATAATTATTTGTTTTAAACATCATCGATTATTTCAATATTAATAATGATTATTATTGTAGCAACAAAAATATTAATAATAATAAAATATAATAATAATATTGTTTATAATAAAACAAATAAAATCTAGGTTCCCGTGACGTATTGTCTCAATACAAACTGGATTGTTGGGTATTAAATGATTGCAATATTAATTTAATCAAAACAAATCAATCAAACACTGAATTTAAAATTCAAAGCCCAGGATTCAATCGAGCATCACAACTGAAAGGAAGTCAGCATCCAAAAGATAAACACAGATATATGGATATATTGATTATTGAGTTGCATTGTTATAACTGTCAAACCTTACTCAGTAAATTAGCTTTCTTTGATGTCATTGGCCCATTTCAGAGTTCGTTCCTTTTTGTTAGTATGTATCAATTGACAATAACAGTTTAATCTGTATCTGTTGATCTGAAAGTCTCTGATTGGCTGCCTGCATACTTGTTGTGAATGTATATACATCTTTAACGGCATACATTTCGGGATTTTAACTAAACTCTTTATTTCAAAGCCATCAAATTATTAATTTTTGTTTTTTAATTATCAATAATATTGTGTAAGAAAATCAATAAAAATTATATTTGACCATTAATGTGAATCATTATAATGTTTGAGATTATTTTAAATAGTTGTGCTAAGATAATAAATCAAAAAGTGACATTATCAGGCAATTATTAAAAAGATGGAGCAATTGCCAATCCGCGTTAGATTTGAAGTTAATGCTTGATAACTTATACTCTTACCCTATCTTCATATCTTTACATTATTAACACGTTGACGGACACTTTTGTCTATATAACTATATCAGAGGTAGCCAACTTTGGTGTACGTAAGATCGACTTTTCATTTGAATAACATCTCACGTGATAGACTAAAATTGGGTTCAAGATCGACCAGTAGATCACGATCGATCGTTTGGCCACCCCTGAGCTATATTATCTATGATAAATTCATGTAAGTCATTGGCTCATTTTCAAAACAGGAAACAACCATTTCTCAATAAATTGTCTTGGAACATTGATGTCACATGCTTCCCAATATAACAAGAAACGAACAACTAAAGAGAATTGGCTTCTTGCACACTGATTTTGAAGAATTGTCAAATTCTAATTTTTCCATTTCTATTGTCGAGATTTACAAATATTTTTCCATCTGTTTTCCTTTCTATTACTTCACTTCTTGTACATTTTTTCACGATATTAGTGGTCACAATAATAAATTCGAAACATTTTTTACAAAATGAAAATTTCAAAACAGTTGGTATTTTTCGTGGATTTTTATGCCTGAGGGCCAATTGTTTACTTTCTTGCCAAATACAATTCATCAACAAGCAACTCATTAATGGAGTATAATTTTTAAATGACTGGCTCTTCACTTTTATTGAGTCTTTTAATCAAATATTTAAAAATATTTTGTGGAGTTTCTAGTTTGAAATCAATTTATTTTAGTTGCGCCTCGAGTATTTATATTATAAATTTTACGTTGGAAATAAATTGAACATCAATAAAGTAGCTGGAAAACTATCAAGAACCAAAACTGCTTTGGTATTGGTATCACACAAATCAATTAAAAGAGTCACAAAACTAAGGAAAAGCCATAAACATGGCCAATACACACAAACCCGATAAACACACGTGACTTTAAACAATCAGATTAATTCTAATAATTATCAATATTTAGAAGCTAAGAATCGACATACCTACAAACGGCAGCAAGCTCAAAAATTCGACCATGGCACGAGAGATACATGGAAAATTTCGAGAAAATCAATCCACAAATAAATTCAAGCAGACACATCTGATGGTTTATAAAAGAGTTGAGTTCCAAAGATTTTGTGCCAATTTTTTAGGTGGGTAACTTCAGTGCCTAGCTTATGTGTAATTTTAGTAATCAGTCTTTTTGATTACTCTTCATTCTGTTTTTTACTTTCGGGCGCTGATTACATTTTCAATGCTATTCTTTGTGAATTGCGTAAAGATTTGTTGTTGTTGTTATTGAGATTTTGAGTGTATTATTTTAGTCACTACAGATTTGTAGATTAATATTGTTGTTTGATAACCCGAAAAATGATAAATATAATAGAACACAATAATTTTTGAAAATAATAATAAACACACCATTAAGATAACAACAAGAACTGTATTATTGTATCACAAGTTTCTTCAAATGAATTCAAATAATACGTCAAATTCACTCAAGAGGCGCAAAGATATTCACAAAATTATCGACTTAAAATAAAATCCAATCCAGTTGATAGTTACTCTAAAATCCGTTTGTCCAATGGAAATAACAACTCAGATTTTCGTTTTAGTTAAAATAGATTTTTAGATTCAAATTGTTGCTTGACAAAGCAACACTTTTGTTTCAGAGTTTCCAGATTCTTCAAGAAACAAAATCGAAGTAGGATTATAGATCATTACAAGAGAATCAGAAGCACGCATTTATATTATAAGAGTAAAAGTGACACCCAGGAACCAAATCTTAAAATAAAATTTAATTGAAAATTCTCGACGATGGACAAATTAAAATAGTCTTTCTGCATCGTTTCAGATCGACATGAGTCATGAAAGAAATTGCATAATCTTGGTTTATTATTAATTATATAACATCGTTTTAATAAAATTAATAATATAAATAATATAATAATAATGATGATAATAATAATGATAATGATAATAGTAATAACGGTAATAATGTTAATAATAATACTAATAATAACAATAATAATAATAATACTAATAATAATGATAATGATAATGATAATAATAATAATAATAATGATAATGATAATAATGGTAATAATAATAATAATAATAATGATAATGATAATAATGATGATGATAATAATAATAATAATAATAATAGTAATAATAATAGTTTTAATAATAATTTACATAATAATGATAATTATAAAAATAAAATAATAATAATTTTAATGATTCTAATTTTCAAAAATCGCCATTAAAACTGCTTTCACCAAACCATAATGAGCCATTAATATTTAATCATTCTTGAAACATCGAGTGAAGAAAACACATACATATCACTGTTTGCTTTGGTTTTCAATTTTATCAAACTAATTCAAGTACAAACGTTAATATTTCTCTATATCTGTTTTCAAACAAAAGACTTTTGGCAAGTTCTATCGATTTATTAAACAAATAACAATAATAATTTGTAAGAGCCTTTGAGAAAATTAGCATTTTTTCAATTTTTCAAATGTTTTTCACTTATTTTTCTAAAATAAATTAAAACCAAATCGTATTTGTGCAATGTCAATCGAATAAGTTGTTTTATATCTTATTGGGTTTTTCTTAAACATGGTATTAAGCTCAAAATAATTGATTTCTAGTATATGAAGGGGAGTGAATCGAAAACAAATCGCTGCTTATAAGGCACCAGTAAAAAACATCTATCAGTCATTCGAAAACCAATGATATCCCATATCGATGCTCAGAATTTATTTCAAATGATATAAATTGAACGAATAATGCAATAATCAGATGTATTTGTATAGGTTTTCTGTCTATGAATGGCATATTTTAGATGGTTACCATGAAATCGCTAATGGCCATTATAAACAACATTATGATAATGAACACCGAGAAACAATAATATCGGGCTTTAAATAAAAATAAACAAAACAATACACAGACAGCTTGGATAAGCAATAGTAAAAGAATTGATTTACGTTTATTAAAGGTTTCAAAAAACTTAAAATAATATTGATCTCATTTTCATCTTGATAACAGAAGATGACAACACCTAATTGTTTGACTATGACTTTTTTACAACACCAATTTTCATTGAAAATATTGGATTTGCTAATGTTTTTCTGATCATCCTTTATGTTTATCGAGAGACATAATAAGTTACCGTGTAAAACAGAAAATTAAACGTCGAATCAACGCATGGCATAATATTTATCAACCAACCGACATAATGCAATCTCACATTCATGTCATCCATCACCTTCAAACAACCGGGAGCTTCACAGATCAAAAACAAAATGCAAATACACATAACCGATATATCGCACCGTTTCAAATGCGAATTCGGATTCCTTTGACCTTTCGACAACAATCGTCGGAAATGTTTCTGCTTATAAATTTTCAACAACAACAAAATGCTGAGAATTATCACCATCAAACATGGAATGACGTTTTGAAAAACGAAAAACACAAAACCAATATAAAAGTAAAAATAATAAGAATTTTTCGACATATAACCTTCAAAATATACGATTTGGAAACGCGTCGAACAGATGTGATACTGGAATTCCACCAATCTCGGAATAGAGATTAGTATGGAAATGACTACGATTGTAAAGGATTTCACTGAAATGGTTTTCGATTTAAATATCCATCGTTTTTCGGGGGATTTACAAACCATTTCATATCTCATAATTGCTAACAGGACAACGCCCCAATTTCTCGATATGTGGGTACCTGTTACTATGATGATGATACCTATGAGACTTATCAATAGTACATTTAGCGTTCGTTCGTTAGTCGAATATAACCTATTAGTTTCCATCAAATAAAACATCAAATTACAACAAAACATGCTCATTTGAAAAAGTACCTCCATTATCGACAGATTCAACAGGAGATTTCTCAGTAGCGATTTCGATTTGTAGAAGATTGTAAAAATGAATGCTCCAATCATGTTGATAATGGCATTAAATAGCGAATAAATGGAAATGAACGAATATAGACTGAACATAATCGTCGAATTGTGTGTTATGTTGAAGAAAGTACATGTATGGCTATCATTGGATCGAATGATGAAAGGGATTTCCGATATCATGACAAGCTTAATAATGTTATACAAGGAAAGATTTCATTAAATTATATCTCAATTCAATCCAATAGAAAATTAGCCAATTGTATATTGGTTGAAAAATGAAATTTTTGTAATTAGTTTGTTGTTTCAAACCATGGAATGAAGAATGAGAAATCATTGATCGATGAAGTAATAAATGTTTTGTTTTGATTTCATGTTCTTATCGATCACGATTTTCATTTTGAGAAATGATTGACTAAAGAAATGCCAGAAACGGAAATTCCTATTTGATAGAATCAAGTAATTTGTTGAGGAAATCCTTTTGTGAAAGTTGATTCCAACTGTTTCTCCTGCATAATGATAAATACAGGATTTCTTTTATCTGGCATTAAAATACTTGACTGTCCTCTTATTAAGTACAATGCTTTATTTATCTTAATAAATATAATGACACAGTAAAACTCGAGTGGGGCAAATTTATGTCATTAGCGGTACGGACGATTAAAATGATAATGTAAATTCCAACGAGATGCTTTGCATTTCGATTTTTTTCCAAGGTGAGTACTTACATATAACATTGTTGTCGGTTATTTTTTCATCTCATTTCACATTTTTTTCCAGGTTATATTTATTTTATTTTGAAATTTTTATTTTTAGATTTTTGAAATCAAATTAAGGGTTTCCTTTAATTTTTATGGTCTTGAGACGAATCGGAGATCATTTTACAAAAAACCAAAATAATACATTTCGTTCGAAGTCGACGTTGTCATTTATCTATGTATGAACACATTGTTTTGAATCATCTTCGTTAATACCAACCAGTTATATTTTAGTGGCAAATTTTGATGAAAATTTTCGAAAATTTAAAATTCTCATTTTCAACGATTTCTTTTGTCATTCACAAAAATTTTAATGAATATTTTAAAGTTCATTTTTAGATGCCAGTTTGTGCCTTTTTCTGGTCTAAATTTTGAGTTCGCATTGTTTCTATATATATGATGTGTTTCGGGTTTCTTAATATTTAATTCTATTCCTATCAGTTTAAGATTTTAACTTGTTGAAGATCACCGTTGTCTTGATCAGTGTCTATGAGTTCTAATCAAGCACAAGGTACAATCTATTAAACCTTATCATTTCTCTATTCATCTCGCGTTTGTATGATGATAATATAAACGTCAACAATGATCTATGATTTTAAAACTATCAGTCTCAATATAAATTTATTTCTGTTAATTTCACTCGATGGATAGACAATTTGCTTTTACAACACGTTAATCGATATAACAATTATTACAACTAAACACCGAATATAGAAATAAAAATGATTTCACAATAATACAATTTGTATGCTATTGACCTTATCAAATTTCTGGACAAGAACATGGTTAATAAACTCCTTCACTTGAAGCAAAACCACTTTCAAGGATTTTGACTATAAACTCGATAATTGGAATATTAAAGATGACTATATTATGGATCAGTTTTCTAAACCAAAATCTAACTCGTGTTACGAATTCAATGGCATATATGAATCGAATCAATGACAAATACGAATGGCTTCGGACAAATACGATCACACAATCTACTGGTTCCCAACAAATGAATAAATTTCTGATGTTTGAACCTCTATTTATAAGTTTTTAGAACAGGATTTTAATCGTTGTAAATTATTTGCCATTAAATCTTTATTAGCATAAAATTAAGTCCTAGATTAAATCCTCCATTTATTATAAATATTATAATTATTTTTTAAAATTGTTAACCTATAAATCGTGTTCATAATATTAATAATATTTGTTATTAGTTTGTCCAGAAGTTGCAAAGAATAAAA
>JBBMOY010288893.1:0-12138 GCA_037951405.1 Platydemus manokwari | reverse complement strand
CGATCTATTGTGGTTTAAGTTTAAAATCTTTTAATATAAATTTTTATGGCTGATAATTGGGAAATACAGAACATCGCTAAAAAGTATTGGTCTGTTGAAATTAAAAAATTTGATGAAGCTGTAGTCAGTCGTATTTATAATGAACATATGCTACAATTTGGTTTTTCCCACCGACAAGTACAAGCTTTAGAATTCACACAATACTTTGAAAAATATTTATGGCCAAATTATGAAACAAATATTAATCATAACGAGAAAGAAATTATAATTTCAATTTGTGTAATAGCGAATATTAAATTATCAGAAAAAGTTAGTCCATGGGAAACATTTAAAAGTTCTCCCAGTAAATTTTCGGATTTTTTTCAAAAAATATTAGAGATGATTCTGTCAAATTTTCCAGCTATTTTTGAAAATCGTGATTTAGTTGAAATAAAGAAAAACATGTTAGAGAATATAATTCTTATTCAATTTCTGAACAATTGTTTTTTGTCTTTAACTGAAGTGCCAATGGTATTTGATGAAATAAAATATTTATTATCTCTTGGAATGTGGGCTTGTTTAACAAAGTCCAGACTAGAAGAAGAGCTTTCAAAAAATGAAGAGTACAAGAAGAAATATAAAAAAATTTTTAAATCAGACAGTAAAACAGAAGCCAATATTAAATTTAGAAGATTATTCTTGCCAAAATTGTTAGATTGCTTTCTTGAAGTTTTAAATTTTAATAATCCTTTGAAAGTAAGTGAAAATTGTTTGATAATTATTTGTAATTTTTGAATTTTGTATAGTTTGATCCATTAATGATTCGATATCTGGAAAATTGTCTCATTCTTTTTATCAATTTGGAAAGTATGATGGTTTCTAGACGATATTTAAATGCAGTAATCGATGATAAGCATGTTATCGTTAGATCTCAAAACTCAGAATTAGTTAAATTAAGTGAAGATTCGAAATTGTTTTACCAACTATTGGAAATGTTGGATTTCTATGCAAATTTCGAAATCGATGAAATTACGGGATCGACTTTAAGCGATATGGAATTGGAATGTCGACACAGGCAAAAATTGGAAAAGTTACAATTCTGTGCTTATTCCAAATTCAAAGAACCAATGAGGAAATTGTGGATTTCCAATATGGGATTTTTGGAAAAGGGTGACAATTTTTATAATATTTTGAATGATCAAACGGAAGACGATCTTCGAGTGTTGGCCAGTGACATGCAAATCATTTCGGAAAATCAAAAGGAAAATTATTCCAAAGACGATATTATTAAGGTTAAATTTGTTAAATTGTCAATAAATAATGAAATATAAATGTATATTTTAGATGCTTTCTTATTCGTATAAAAAACGAACTTCTACTTTGAATAGGATCAACAATTTAGCTCTTTATCCAACGGAAGAGTTGATTTATGACGAGAATCTGATTCCTGATGGATATTTTTCGTTGGAGGAAAATTTTGCCATGCCTAAATTGTCGGTGCAATACTTATCATTTCATGATTATCTGATGAGGAATTTCGATTTGTTTCGTTTGGAAGCCACTTATGAGATCAAACAAGATATCGAACAATGTTTAAGCATGATGAAACCGGTTCAAAACGAGAAAGGTGATGTCGCATTCAATGGTTGGTCTCGAATGGCAATGCCAATTGATAATTTTCAAGTTGTTGAAATCGGCAAACCGGAAATCGAGAGCAGTTATCCGCAATTTGTTCGAGCTGATATCACAGTTGTGATCAATAGTTCGGATTTTGTGAGAAAAGAATGGGATAATCTCGCCAAACATGATCCATGTTTTCTCATTACTGTCTGTCCAAAAGTTTCTTTTAATCACAAATATAACAACAAGGAATTGATGGCGTCACAAGTGGGTTTGATGTATGTGAGGGGTTGTGAGATTGAAGGTCTGTTGGATAATGATGGCAAGGTGATTTCGGAAGAAGAAAGACGAGTGAAAATCCAATCATTAACTGGATCGATTCGTACATGGCGTGTTAAATTGGATCCTTGTCAATATTATAATGATGTTGTCAATGAAGACAGTCCAACCAAAGATGTTTACAACACATTCAATATCTTTATGAGACGAAAACCGAAGGAAAACAATTTCAAAGCTGTTCTGGATACGATTCGTGATCTAATGAATGATCATTGTGTTGTTCCGAATTGGTTACAAGATTTATTACTCGGTTATGATCAACCGGAAGCAGCACATTATAGCACAATGAATTCCGGATATATTCAGAATCAAAATTGGGGTGATACATTTCTCAGTTTGGAACATCTTCGACAGAGTTTCCCACAATATCATTTGAAATATCAATCACAAATCATTCATTCTAATCATAATCATAACATCTGTCCACCATTTCGATTAAAATTTCCTCCACCTATGGAAGATAAAGCTCTCGTACCGATTGAGATGCATAAATCGGATTCCAGTCAAATTGATTCCAATATTGAGAAGCCGTCAATCGAAGTGGAACCATATCGACCAGCAATCAAATTAGCACAGAAATTCATTGATCCATCACGATTTACATCATTCCCATCATTACATAATTCACCAATCATTGTTCCTGGTAATCAAATCCCATTCACTCCAACACAAATTGAAGCTATTCGATCTGGTATGCAACATGGTTTAACATTGGTCATTGGTCCACCAGGTACTGGCAAAACAGATGTTGCTGTACAAATCATTAACAATATCTATCGCAATTATCCCAATCAACGCACATTAATTGTTACACACAGTAATCAAGCTTTGAATCAATTGTTTGAGAAAATCATGAATCTCGGTATTGATGAACGACATTTGTTACGTCTTGGTCATGGAGAAGAAGCTCTGGAAACGACGAAGGATTTCTCGAAATATGGACGAGTGAATTATGTTTTGTGGAAACGATTACAATTGTTGAGAGAAGTGGAAAATCTTTCATGTTGTTTGGGTTGCATTCAGTTGTCTCCAGATAGTCAAGAAGATCCCATTTATACATGTGAAACAGCAGAATATTTCCTTCTGTCAGAAATCATGCCTCGATGGACTGCTTTCCAATCAGATTGTATCAATAATCATACCGAATATACAGATATTTTCACATATCAACAATTCTTGATTGGTTTTCCTTTCCTCAATTTCTTCATTCCTGTCCAATTCCAAAATGAAAACACGATCAGAGAATTATTTCCTGGAACATCATTAAATGACGATTTACAAATTGCTCAAGCTTGTTTCCGTCATATATTAGATATGTTTATTCAACTCGATGATTTCCGTTCATTTGAATTGATGCGTAACGGTTTATCAAGAGCAAATAGTCTGCTGGTACAACATGCTAAAATTGTTGCCATGACCTGTACTCATGCTGCTCTTCGACGTCGAAATCTGATTCAATTGGGATTCACATATGATAATATATTGATTGAAGAAGCAGCTCAAATATTGGAAATTGAAACCTTTATTCCACTGTTATTACAAAAACCTGACCAATCGAATTTGAATCGCTTAAAGCGTTGGGTGATGATTGGTGATCACAACCAATTACCACCTGTCATTAAAAATATGGTTTTCCAAAATTACTGTAACATGAGCCAATCCATGTTTGCCAGACTGGTGAAACTTGGTGTTCCAGCTGTTCAACTCAATGCTCAAGGTCGATCACGATCGAGTTTACGAAATCTGTACAGTTGGCGTTATGATGTGCTTGAAGATTTACCAACAATCACAAACAGTAATGAATATTCCATTGCTAATCCGGGATTATTATATGATTATCAATTGATCAATGTTCCCGATTATTTGGGTCATGGAGAAACGGAACCGACACCACATTTCATTCAGAATTTGGCTGAAGCTGAATATTGTGTTGCTTTATACATGTATATGCGTGCCATCGGTTATCCAGCATCTAAAATATCGATACTCACAACATATAATGGACAGAAGCATTTAATTCGTGATATTGTTCGACAGAGATGTAGTGAGATTGGATTTCCATCGAAAATAACCACTGTGGATAGATTTCAAGGTCAACAAAACGATTACATTATTCTATCATTGGTTCGGACAAAAAATGTGGGACACTTAAGAGATATTCGTCGGTTGGTTGTCGCCTTATCAAGAGCGAGATTAGGACTTTACATATTTTGTCGAACTTCTCTTTTCTCCCAATGTAAAGAATTGCAAAAGTCATTCAATTTACTGATGCAACGTAAAACCGATTTAGCATTGGTGAATGGCGAGCACTATTCAGTTTTGGAGAAATCTCTTGACAGCGAACAAGTGTCAATGAGAAAATCTGATTTAATAGATGTTCCCAATGTTAATTATATACGAGATGTTCAGCATATGACTCATTATATTCACACCATTTATTCTTCATTCAAGACTTTGGCAATGACAAGCAGATTAGACAATGAAACAATCGATGAAAATGTTGAGGAAATAACCAATGAAAATGTGGAAGAAATGACCAATGAAAATGTTGATGAAATAACCAATGACAATGTAGAAGAAATGACCAATGAAAATGTTGAGGAAACAATCGATCAAAATATTGACCAAACAATTAATGAAAATATTGAAGAAACAGAAATCGAAAATAAATCAATCAACGAAACAATCAATGAAAATATTGAGGAAATAACGAATGAAAATGTTGAGGGAAAAATCGATCAAAATATTGACCGAACAATCAATGAAAATATTGAAGAAACAGAAATCGAAAACAAATCACTCAATGAAACAATCGATGAAAATGTTGATGAAACAGGAATCAAAGCCGAAACTTTCAGTGAAATAACAATTGGTGGACAAAACAGTGAAAAAGTTGCAATGAAAAGGAAACTAGAAGATGAAGATCTTACACCAGAAATTGTTGAGAAAATTGCAAAAGTTGATGAATAATAAATTGTATATTTTTTGTATAAATTGTTTTGCATCGGTTGAATTAAATTTCCTAACTCTTATATTTAATTTAACTCCATTATTTTAAACTTAAAATAGTACCCTTAAAATTTATTGTATTTTTTATGTATGTGTTTGAGCTGACGAAATAATTTTGGAAATTTTTCATGTTTGGCCAATTTGGTATTACTGTGTACTGATGAATCCGGTTATTTGAGAAAATATTGGTAAGTGCATTTTATGCGAAATTCAATTATTCAATAGTTTTATATATGATTATCGACTAATTTTCTACTACTCTCGGGTTTGCGATAGTACTATAATTTCATAAAGTTTTAAATTGAAGTGATACTTTCTTGTAGCGTCATTTGATATTAATTGATACAATCGCTAATATTGTAACAAAATGTTGAGGGATTTAATAATATATGTAATCATTGTAACTGTTATTTTTAAAAACTGAAAATCGAAATCAATATATTATTGTTTATTCAATTAACAAAGAACACAAATCACGAACTCAATTCACAAACAAACGAAACTCGAAAAGAATCATTTAACATTGTCCTTGATAATTTGTAAGCCTAGGTAATTTATTTACGAATTCGGTGTATATGTTTGTGTTGCAAACATGTGAAGATTGCAAAAATTTTTTAGCATGTGTTGGGGTTTTGGCCCAACTAAATTCACATTGAAAATACTATATGTAACACTGTATACATTTTACAACAATCCGTCACATACGTAAGAAATGTGCATTAATTTTTATTGTATCAATTTTTTGTGTGTATTTTTTGTATTTTAACTACTCTTGGAATATTTGAGTAAAAACCAGCTTGAAATATTGGTATTTATGACATTTTTTATTTATATATATACGTAAAATAATAATATCAATAAAACCACCAAGAGCAAATCCCTTGAAATCCCTTGAAATAATAAATTAGTTTATAAAATATTAACACGCAATAAGATATCACGCATGTAAATTCTATTACAGAATAAAATAATCGCTCGTTTAAGTTTAATCGAGAAATATTTTCCCTGTGAAATAAATTTATTCAGAGAGAATTTCTCTCACCAATGAATAAAGTCTATCGATAAAATAATAATTTCACTGGCATTAGATTTAATCGCAGAGAATTAGCACTCCCATTATTTTCACTGCCACAATTATACGAAGACACGTTATTTTGTAAGTCAATCTAGTGCACAATAGAAGATCGCAAGTGCAGAAGAACCATATTCCATATATGCCCAGTATTAATGGATGTCCTTTGAGTAAGATCCATTCATGTAAAATACTAATCTTATCGTTTTATCTCTTATTATCGAGTTTGTTGATCAAAAATCTTGGTTCTGCTCCGCGAGTGGGAGTAAGTTACCGTTTTTTATCCAGGAGTTGTTAAGGTCCGTTATAAGTATAAGTTTATGTATAGTGTGTTTGTTAAACCCATTTGTAATTTTTATTTTGTTATTGTTGTTAATCAGCTTTGTATTGGTGCTAATTATTAATAAATATATGTAGAAGTAAATTTTAGTTATAATTCATTTTTCATTGGCATTAACATAATAATAGTTTTAAATAGGATTATAGTTGTTATACAATTTGAGATTGATAGTTAAGTTAATTAAAGTATGTCACTACTGCCACACCTATTGTCTTTTCACAATAAGGCTGTGCGAGGTGAAGGAACATCAACATAAGGTAGATTACACCCGTGGCCTTAATCAAGAGCTCATAGAGACTGATTAACACCGTAGTAGTATCGAATGACATTGATCTTAATAAAACAATAAAACTGATAAGGCACGAGCGTAGCACACGTTACAACCATAAACGCATGACTCTAGTAAAAATATAATTCAAATCACCTTACGACTGGCATTAAGCCATCTCTACCTCGTTATTATTACTTGAAGTTTGTGAGCATTTTTATGTCACATTTTAATTATTCCAATTATGCATTATCTATAAAACGTCAAGATAAAGAGTTCCAGGGTGCCAACATAGTATTTTTTTATTTGATGTTCATATTTACTCAACCGCCATCATTTTCCCGACCTTGAGTGGGGTATTTGTAGGTTCACTGGTTCGGGCACCTTTCAAAGATGATTTTGCGATTAGCTTGATGATTAAGGAATAAAAATATTTTACATAAGCATAATTAATCGATCGCTCTATGCGAATTTTAGGACAGTCACTGTGGTTATTTGATTTTTAAAGATTTGCTAAATTAGAATAATAATTTATGGCTTTTGTTCGAAGTGCCAACGTGCAATGTGTAAAAATATTCGGATATATATATTGGAACTAAATTGAATCGGAAAGTTTTAGGATCTTTAGCTTATTTATCTGGATTCCAGACAGATAAAGGTTGTTACCGTTAATCATCATTCAAATATTATAATCAAAATAATATTTAAAATATAGATACTAAAATAATAATGATGTTAGGATCCGAACCCACAGTGACTCACAAAGCGACAAAATAACATGATACACCCACAAACATAACCACATAATTAAAAATTCAAAAAATAGAATAGAAACTAAAAATAGAATTTAATAATTACAAAAATAAAATAGAAACTAAAAATAGAATTTATTAATAACAAAAATTGATCAGAAAACAAAAATAGGATTTTAAAATCCCAGAAATAAGAAAAATCGCGATTGGTTAAAGGCATAACGAAAATAATATATAAGAAGCTGGAGATTTGGAGCGAATCGCCAAAAAGTTAACTGCAAATAACCACGTGTCAGTCACCTAGCAGAAACACTACGATTGTATATCAGTCAGAGAAAATTAGTCACAGCAAGCAGTATTAATCAGCTACAAAACAAGCATAGAAATCTCCACAAGCCAATCGATTTAGTCAGCGGGGTATCGATATTTTCATACCGTGTCGATAGATTCAGTATTAAATAAAACTCTCTTCGTTTTGCTCCTGCCTTTTTAATAGCTTTTATTCATTGTACGGTTTACTCGTATCCTGAATCTTACCCTCTGGTTAAGTGAGCCACACTTCGCAAGTTCTGTTTTTACATAATTATAGTAATACATTTGGTTATCTAATTTTGTATTATAACTAATTTTGTATTTGATTTATAATTATATTTTGCAGCATATTCGCGTTATTGTTATCTATTATATTATTATTATTATTTATAATTAAATTGCAACCTACATACTTCATGCGAAACACAACCGATTGTCTGGAGTCCGATCGGTACAACAGCGAGACACACTTCAATTAAATGTATTCAATTAATTAGATTAATATTTTAATAGCTAGTGGATAATACAAAAATCTATTGTGAAGGTATAGTGACCTAAAAATAACAGTAAAAGGCGTGCCTGGGTGCAAGACAAGCATCTCTAATGAAAATGAAGAGTTGACGGTTAAGAATCACCACAGTAGAGTAAAACCGAGACACAAGATATTTGGAATTAACTCGATAAATAAGAAGAATATACGATTATTATAAATTTGGGAATATGTAATTTTAAAAATACAGTATCTTATTGTTAGATATTCCAGTAGAATACTGGGTATGTACAGATTTCAGATCCCGTTTGCAAATAATGGTCTTTTCCACTGGATCATATCTGCATCGATAATTACTTGGTTAACTAGTTTTGATTAAATTTCCACGAAATCATAGCTCAAAAATTATTATACTGAAAAATCAATAGAGAATTAAATAAACTAAATATCTATTGAATATTAATAATAAATATGTTTGTTTATAAACGATGTCAATTGATAATAATAAAAATTAATAATAATATGATTACTACTATTATAAACATTGCAATTGCTGAATATTTGATCCCAAAACAAAAGAATATAATGAATACTTGAAACTCCATGGTTCTAGAACCTTATTTCGATTTCAAGTAAAGGATCTGGGAGTGAAACAATGAAATTGAGCTTTTAATACATTTAAAATTTGCACTATCGTGGAAGTCAGGTTGAAGACGGGTTTTGGAATGAGAAAGATATTTTACCATGGCCAATCAATGTTGAAATTAATTGATAATTTCCAGTTGCGATTGTAGGAATTTATTTTCGATTTTTACACAACAAAACTGCGAAAGAACTTAGTTTTTATGTTGTTCTCCAGGAAAGGCATCACAAAAATGCTATAAATACTGCGACCGAGTCATTTACCAATTCAAATGATAACAAAAATTCAGATGAGAATAATGATTTGTAATATGCTGTATTTTCTTGTTTACTAGTGAATTTTTTGTATTACTTAAGTAGAAATAACCATATCTGTGACGTGAGTTTGTTACACAAGTAGGTGGAAGGAGTTTATAGGCTAGTATTACAGCTGAAGTGACTTAGTCCTCGCTTACAAAGAAATTTACTGAGTTATTTTCTGTCGTTGCATCATATTCCTTGTGTAAATTATAAATAGAAAATTTTGTTTTTGTTTACTTTCAGTTAGAACTTAGTTCATAGAAACGAGTCAGAATGAAATTAACTAACCTGTTAACTTTATGTTGTTCCAAACTTACCAATATTATGAATTTATTGTAAGATTCTAATTTATCAAATATATATATATATATAGAATTCTAAGGCCAAAAGTAAAACACGAACTGAAAATATGCTCAATGTTAATAATGTCTATGTGGCATAATAATGGAAAATAAAATGATAATATAAATTCTAAAAATAAACGTCTAGTAAAAATACGAAATAATTAAAATAAATAAATAAAATTCAGTATGATTCATTCGGAAAACTATGTTGAAAGACATGAAGTGGAGGTCATGTGAGTCAACAATTTTTAATCGTGTGTAAAGTGTGCAATATATTTTATAGATAAAGAATGATGTTGCCTAAAACCGAGAACCAACCATTTATAACGAAAATGGACGAAGATAATCGCTTATAGATTTAAAGATTTTTCTAACGTGGACATAATTAAAGTACATAAATTACTTAATAGCTGCATAACATAAATGTTAAAGCTAAAATAAAATGAATTCTGGTAGATATATTGTAGTTTGTATTAAATGACAATCTGGAAATTAATCGATCACAAGGTAATCACTAATCTCCTGATGAATGCGAAAATAATCGTAATTGAACAACGTTGTATCTTCTCCGATTGATTTATCGTTTTTAACTTTTTTATGTGCTTTTTCTGAGTATCTGTCTTCGTTCAGGTTGTCCTTTTACCATTGCAATCATTGCTATTTCTGTTAACGCCTTTGTGCTCCAACTCTGATGTTTGTGTTCCGCATGTAGGAATGCTTTGGCCATCTCTTCTTATATTGGCGACCTCGATATTGATATAAAGTTGACTGAATGATTAAGGTTATTTTAGTAGTCAGTGACAATGTCTATATTAATTGAGATACCGAATTTATAATGAGAATCGGATTTGTCCAGATCTGTAGCGAAGTTTATTCTAATCATTTAATAGGATTATTTGCCATTTACCAAGTAAATTAATAAGTGCGAATATTCCAAACACAAAACAAATATAAATAAATATGCGTTCATTTCGTAATCCGATAATAGTATTATCATTTTTAAAATAAAATATCAAGACTTGACAATTAAGATGATTATATTAAATTTCATTAATTTTTGATAGGTTTTTTTTATTAATGTTTTATTTAATTTAATGAAAATATTCAAAATTCAGAATCACACAAAGAAACATTTAATTCAATAACTAATTATCGAGTAAAAGTAAAGTTCAAATTATCTAATAAACAAATTCAGAGAATTGTTCGCGAAGCAGGAATATTTACTATCAGAGCACAAATCTTAGGAAAATTGTCATTATACTCAAAGTGGATAGTACACAACATCAGTTTTTAACAATGATTATCAAATACTGTATCAAAATCCAAATATAAATGAACTAGACAATTCTGTAATCTTTGAACAGTTAATTCAGCCAATACAAGCAGTTTATGCTTAGATCACTATAGATACAAAAACCCACAGTTAAATATAAATATGCGATTAACACTGTTTTCTAAGCACCAAAACTTATTTCTGTATATAAACAAAGTAACGTAAATTTCTAAACAAAATGCAAAATAAAACAATGAATTTGTAATTAGTTAAATAACATAAATAAAGTTTTAATTGAAAAAACTTTAATGGCTTTAAATTCTATTTGATGCTGATCAACTCAACTTCAAATATCAACACAGAATTTGGGGGAATAACTCCTTTTATTCCCTGAGCTCCATAAGCAAAGTCAGGAGAGCATATCAATTTAGCCTTTTCGCCCAAACTAAGCTGTGCCACTCCTTCATCCCATCCCTTAATCACCTAGAAATTAGGTAATCACAATATCCATTCTAGAAACTTAAATCTCACTTCGCCACAACCCAATTTAAATTTCAAGGGTTTTTTTCTATCATGAGATGAATCAAATTTTTCACCACTAGTTAAAGTCCCTGTATAGTGAACCTCAACGGTTTGTCCTTTCTTCGGATATGTGCTATCATCACCAGGTTTAATTCTTTCAATTTGAACACCCATGTTTGATAAACAAAAATCAATATTCACAAACAAGTTAAACAAATAAAATCCTGACCTTTGTACCTAATTAATATTATTTTCAAATGTACAACCTAGAAGTACAAATAAAAATATAATATAATTGATAAGTGTAAGTTTATTTGAAATTATAATTTATTTACAAAATTTCTGGTTAATTTAATTACAAAGTAATTTATAATTTTTAATTCGAATAACTCAAAGTATTTTGTGATATTGATGGAAATTTAACAAAGTTTCAACATGTTTAAAAAGATTTATCAAATTAAAAATCTTGATAGAAATACACCATAAATGTTTTTATCTCACATTAAAATGCTTTGCGTTAAATGGTCACTTATTGCACAGATCAAAATTTATGTTACGCGTCATGTAAATTAACTTAAGTTTTCAATTTCTAAAAAAAATAACATTGATTTATTACTATTAAATAAATTTAATTATTCATTAATTTTTATAATATTTAGAGACGTGATATATTAAGTGTTATTTTAAGCAAAAATATTATTACTTTAATATATTATTACACAACTCATTATTTATTGTCGATGGACTGTTGGCGGATATTGAAATGATATATCACAATGTAGATGAAATATCTAGTATGTTGGCTTGATTTTGAATAAAGCTCTCAGTTTCTCTGGTGTTGGTAAAACATATTGTTTTTTTAGTCCCATATATGGT
>JBBMOY010288892.1:0-18714 GCA_037951405.1 Platydemus manokwari | reverse complement strand
ATTGGACTACAATAGTCACTGGCATTCTTACAGACATTTATCGGTTCTTTCATTTGGAAATTGGGAAGTAAATAAAAAGATATTTTAATTGATATCTATCGTTGAATTTAATTATTCGGTGGAAGATTAATTAAATTTTTTGTGACCTGTAAATCACATGGAAAATCGACTTAAAATATTTTGTAAACCATCACTCAGTTTTGTTAAACATGAAGAAAAACCCATCAATCTTTCAGGATGAGTTTTAAGAGTGCAAATTTTTTGATTAAAATAAACCAGAACGAAAACATATTTATCTCGTTACCATGGCAGCGGTAATTAATGAATTATTAGGTTGATATCTTTAACAATGGTTTACCGGATCAAGATTTTGTTTCTTATTTAATGAAATTAAATATTATTGGTCTACTTTTACATATTTATTCTAAATACTAGTAAAATTATTATTTATATATTTTTATAAAATATATTTGAGTATGCTTTTACGATTAATTGATATAAATATCATAAATAAGTAATAAATGTGTATTCACAGAACAATCAAAATAAAATTTTATTAAACATATATTCGATTCCAAAAGTAATTCATATCGAATTTTTAATATTTTGATACATTTACTTAAAACATCAGCAATTAAAATTTATTTTTACAAATAATAAAAAATATATATTTGTGTCTTATTAGATTATTCGATCTGATCTTTATTTTTATCTGATACATCATCAGAATAAACACCCGAAATATTCAGTACATACCTCGAATATTTAATTAACTCTACACAATATGAAGGTGAAATAAGTTGTGTCACCTTGACAACGCAATGAGCTGAAATATAAGTAAATCACAAATATCACTGAAAATAAATTTAATATTTTGCATCACAAATTCGTCAGACTAGTTATCGGACAATCTTCGGAATTGTAATTATATTTATAATAATGATTATAATTATGATAACAATAATAATCAATTCTAATATTCATGTCAAGTGTGTCGAATTAAAATTTAATTAAAATTATAAATATTAATTTATTTAAATAAATTCATTAAATTTACTTTTATGTATCGTGACATTTTGATTCGTGGCGACCAGACTTTTGGATTCGATTCTGATAAGATTCATGAAACTGGAGTATATAAAAGAATGAAGAAGATATAGAGATAAGTAAGAGATCTAGATGATCTGGCGAAGAGAATATAGAGACAATATCGAGAAGATATAGAGATTATAGAAAAGGTTAGAAGAAATAGAAGAGAGAAAAATGATAGAATCGAGATTTTTATATCGATAAATAATAAGAGCATTCTATTAGTGATAACTTATTATTATTTTTCCAATATTTTGATTAAATATCGTGACTTAATTTCAAATTCAATACGTGCTTTATAAAGCAGTAGAAAGTCTATTGTGATGATGATAGATCATTTCATAGTTTTATTATGAGAAATATTCGAAAAATTTTAACCAATACAAGATCAAGAAATGATTTCCGCACAAACTCATAACCACAAATTAAATTTGAAAAATATCAGTTAATATTGACTGGCAATCATTGATAATAATTATTGACATCATGTCATGTAATTAGAACATTGAAATGATATTTTTAAATTATTTTTTTCAAACCATATAATTTTCCATTTTTCCTGTTGCATAACAAGAGGATCTTTGTCAACTTTTTATATCCAATTTATCATAAAATATTTTCTAATTCATATTTTATTATAAATGTTTAAATTTTATAGTTGGCGTGTAATGCCTGTGTGGGAAACTCTCGGACAAAAGGTTTTATTGTTAAAAAATTAATTTAATTTTTGCTCGACTTTTTCTTTCTTTCTTTGTATGTTATTTCTTTCAAATATAAATTAATATGAAATTATTTTAAATAAATTTTCGTATTATAAGAGTTAATTAGCCTATCGATCTATTGGCATTGTCTAAGGATATTCTATTAATAGAATGTTTGACCTAAAGCATATCCTGCACAATAGCGATAACTGACATCGATGAAAAGTACTTATTAAAGAAATAATTGTTTTACTCTTTGTTATTACTTGAACTATACGTACACAGGAAGAATAATATTTACTGCGATAAAGTTTAAAATAAAGAAAGGCGATTAAACTGCCAATAATATTGTTATTCTCCTCAATAACCTTATTAGAAAAACAATGATTGGAGAAAATCTTCTTTTATCATTATTATTTCATAATTCCTTTTTTACTAGTGCTCATATGTTTTGGTTATATTTGAACTGTAGCTGATAGAATAACTGTCAATTATCCATTCAATACAACATCATCGAATAGAAGCTCAAATCCAACATGATGAGATTATCAATGACAATCTCACTGAACTTCATTGCCATTTATTTCACAATGTTTCGGCCACCTGTTGCGATTAATTGGATATTAGTTAATTCTCATAATATCTCTCATAGATGTCGCTAATAATTTTATGATTAATTCCGAATTCCTTCAGAAATTGTGACAATTATAGAATTTCACTGAACGGTTTTTCTTATATCTCCTCAAAATGTTAGCTTCAAATTGATATACCGAAACTAATATTAAGTTATTAAAAGAAAACCCATTACCAATATCTAAAATTAGCTCTCTCAAGCAGCATAATCGACTCATTTTTGTGATTGTACAAATTAAGATCGGTTTTAATTATTATTAATCGAATTTCAATCGGAATTTACGCCTTGCTTTGGGATTCGACTAATATGATAATCAGGCATTTTTTACAACTTTAAAAGGCAATTGGAAAATTCAATACGTTAGGCTATCGGTAATATTTGCATAAATATTTGCAATAAATATAAAATATCAGATATTCTACACTGCCAATTTCATAGACTAAGCATAAATTTGTAAATCAATTTTCACAAATGATTGCAGATAAAAATTTTATGACTTTTCATTTCCAATATTTATGATAATTTTCTATCGAATTCATTAAGATATGATTAATTATTGATTAAAATACAAATCATTCTTTAATAATGATCTCCAAAGACGTACGAGATAAATTGCTGGCTGAATGATCAGAAAAAAATAATATTTTTAAATAAATATTTAGTAATGAGAAATGAACTAAATAAGATTTGCAGTCATTTGAATACTTGGTAAAGTTAAGCACTGTGTTTTAAAACTGTATATATATATATGTGTGTGTGCGTGTTAATATATATAAAGTTAAGCACTGCGATTTAAAAATTGTATATAAATATAAATGTGTGTGTACGTGTGTGTGTAACGTAAAAATTATTGAAAATTAAATATATTAAACAGTTTTTGTTATAATTATTCAAAAGCTAAACCTATATATTTTGTTTAAATTAAAAAGAAAAAGTTAATCAAAAAAAATTTAAATTTGTAAGACAAACGGTTGAGTTTCAGAAATTTTATTTGAGATGTCCATTATTTTGGTTTCATGTGTGCGTCAATTGGATTATTCTGAAGTGGCTTAATGTTCTGAAATCAATCTTGAGATTTGATCGATTTTCTATAACCTGCAATTTATTTGTGAAAGAAAATTGTAATTTGAACTTAAGCGATATACTGATATCGATTTGAGATAAGGATTAAGGAAAATTTGATGTTTATTATTTGTGCTTACTACATTTCCAGTAAGCAATTCAGTGTAAATATAATTATAACAAATGGTAGATAAAATAATAATAATTAATAAATAAAATCAATATAAGCCATTTCAATATTTTAAATAAATAGTTTTTATCAAATCATTATTTCATTACTTCATACACTGTTCTTGTCAGAATCCTCAACGATGTGCTTTTAAATTTTGGCAAATCTCTTCGATGATTTTTAATATTGAAAGATAATTAAGACAAAGCAAATATTAGTCTTTTATGGATTTTTATCTTGTAAATTTCAAGACAAACGCTATTAACTCAAATGAATTTTCATCATTAATCTCAAAATATCAAACCCATTTAAATAGATTTTGTTTAATTTTAAAGTAAAACAATCATTGATTGAAAAGAAAAAATTAAAATTGAAACTTAGTCTTTTTCTTAAAATATACAAATAAATCGAAATAAAACCATAAGGAAATTTAGTATTGATAAAATTGTTAATGATAAACAAAGATAGAATGATAATTTCAAACGTGATAAATACAAAACATAACACAGATTTGAATTGTTCGAATTTATTTAAGTTCAACCGGTTTGCAGGTATTTGTAAAATGCTTTTGAACTTCAGTTAATATTATGAATAATTAAATTCATTTACCAAATTTTCAAATCATTTTAATCATTTGTTTTCCATTCAGGATTCGTTGATGAATTAAAATCACGTTTGTATAAAAATTTAAGTTAAAAAACAATTAAAAAAAATACATTTATCAACATAAGTCAATCCTTTCAATTGTTTTTCTTTAAATTAATTCGAAAATTTCAATGCAACTATTTTGGAAAATAGGAATTGAAAACGAATCTACGAAACTGAAACTGCAAAAGTATATTTAAATATGAGCTAATTTTAGTAAGATATTAAACTAGACGACAAGTCCATGACAATTTCGTCCGGGTATAAATAAGAAGTTGGTGTTTGTCCAAAAGTAATACGAAATAAACCAAAAGCACTTGGCTTTATCATAAAAAAGCTTTAATCATGAAAACTTATAATTCATAACACAACACATCATTCATTCCATAATTTTAATATTCTAATTTCAAGAATTATCTCATACTAAAGGTTAGTTGCTAATTTGATGGAAAGTACTAAAGATTTTTCTTACTCCATATATCGTATTCAATAGATGCACTTCAGAAATTCAAGAAATTTCTAATATCGGATTTATAATTATACTTTCAATCATTAAAAGAAATGGTGAGAAATTATCGAACATCACAATTTTCACTGACGTCATTTCCGTTGTTTATGTTGTAAGTCCAAAAGAATTAAACTGGGTCAAATAAATATTTTGAGAAACAGTTCTAATATACTATCTGATTATAAATTTGTACTCACTGAGAATTTGAAACTTGATTTTATATAAAATTATATAAAATTATTTTGTTTAAATAATTGTAAAAATACATTTTTAGTGGCATGCATTTTCGATTCGATTTCGATGTGTGTTTTATAAAACAGTAGTAGCTTAGACTTACTATATTAATATTTTAATAATAATCCACAAAAATGGCCAGATTGAAATTCAACTCAAATATAATTTTTTATTCTCACTGTTACGAGAATAAATGAATTGATTTGTTTTAATGTTGTCAAATTCATCACTATTCGTTCATTTGGAAAATAAAATGTCCTCACATTAATTTTCAGACGCCCTTCATGATAGATATGAAATAGAATTTACAAAGATCTTTAGCAAATGAAAGAGTTCTCATTAATTGGGTGTTTGAATTAACTTTTTTTCCAAGCAATATTATGTTTTGAAAACGAGAAATATGAGTTGATTTTCATAAATATTTCTAAATCGATTTATAAATATCGATTTATGAATATCTATCTCAATTAATATAAGAGAAAGATGTTTTTAGATATATAAAATTGGTATTTATGTGAATTAAGGATCAATTATTATTATTATTATTATTATTATTATTATTATTATTATTATTGTTGTTATTATTATTATTATTATTATCATTATTATTACTATTATTGTTATTATTATAATATATTATTATAATATATATTATTATAATATATTATTATTATATTATGTATATCTGTTCTCATTTTTCTAACTGACAACAATAAACATATTTTTTATTGTTCTTTATTCTTTCAAAAACTTATTTTTATTGTGTTAAAATAGTGTTTACGTCGCTATTGAAAATTCCACTAACCTTTTTCGAGAAACGACGTACTGCTTCGGATTCAGGTCTTTATCTTAATCCAAGAAGACATCCCAGCGAATACGAAATGTAATTATTTTACAACTATTTACTTATCAGAAAAATAACTCAAAAACTTAAATCTTAGCCTTAAAAAGCCCTCTGCGCTAATCGAGTGATCTGAAAAATTCAATTTCCTGGTGTCAAATACGCAATTTCCTTGATTAATTTTCTTGATAATTTTATCAGTTTGAAAACTGAAAAGAATTGAGTTATGCTCTCTATCAGATTGTCTGTGATCTTCAAGATGATCACAACTGGAAGATAAATTTTCCTTGTGCCTTACACAATTCGAGTCGCTGTCTGATGAAACAGAATTCCAAAGTAATTTTATCAAATTGTGTTTTGAACTCATTTGGTTTCACTTGATGACAATTCTATTTCATTAGTTTAAAAGCTGAAGATTCTTGAACTAAGCCCAGAAAATTTGGATTACTTGAGAACAGAAACGAACAATTTTCGTTAAAATCATACTCTCTAATAGAACCGTATATCTTTGGCGTTAACATGCTCTAATAAACTTGATATACAACAATTTTATGATGTCAAACCTCGATGGTATAAAATAAAAGTATTTTCTTGAATATTTTAAAATTTAAACTTATCATCATGACGTCACATCATAACTTTAATGCTGTCTCGAATATAGATGTTTTTAACCATTTCTTACATAAGGACAATTTTAATTTGCGGTAGAAACTTACCACAAGTTTTATTCTCAAAATACTTCCAAAAATTATTTTAATCAATATCATTTCTTTAAACAAGTCCTTCCATCACAGAATCATCGGGTATTACACACTTTATAAATATAAGTCATGATAAAGAAAATTTGTTATATTAATATAAACATGAATTTTTTTTCCAACAGTGTTTCGGGAAATGAAAAATAAAGAACAAAGACTTTTTATAATAGAGGGTTTCTGCACTCAAATGATAGGAAGTGAAATTAATCAATAAATTTAAAATAACTGGTTAATTTCGCTGACAACTCATTCTAGAGAATAAAAACCTGTGTTTTATCTTTTTATGTGAAAATTGGAATTTTTGTTTGTCGCGAATGTACTTCATCTCAATCAATGAATTTTGATTAGTGGATTTTTTGTTTTTATTTTCTATTGGCGTTTTGAAATAGCTGTACCATTTTTGTTCGTGTTTGTGTTGACATGTAGCGAAGGTCCAATGAGCAACAGTTAATTCATAGATCTGTGATTGATTTGTACCCTGTGAGAAAATTAAAATGAATTAATTTTTTGAAGATTTAATTTCGTATAAATTTCGATTGGATAAAATATTGTATTTATTTGTTTATATAATTGGATTTAAATAAATAATATGATGTTGTGATTTTTCAGTTCATTTTTAATGTGCTGTTTTTTAAAATAGTAGCGGCTTGCATGACTCTCACGCATCAGGATTCGATTCTGAGAAGATCAATGAATGAAAATTATGGAAAAGAAGGAGGAAGACGCTGAGACTTTAAGAAGAATATAAAAAAGAAGATATAGAGAAGATAAAAAGAAGATGTAGGAAAGATATAAAGAAGATTTAGAGATATAAAAATATAGAAGAATTAGAGTACTTCCTCAGACAAATATGCAGAGTTTTCGATACAATGTCAATGAAGAATACAAAGAAAATCAAAGATTTTAAAGAGAGTGGGATATTAAAATTGTATTAAATTTTTGATGGTTTAATTTTTTATAAAATGAAATTTTACATAGAATTTAATTAATTTGTTTAAATATTCACAATGAAATAGATAACTTGATGTCGTAACTTTTCAGTTCGTTTTTAATGTGTCGTTTTTTAAAATAGTAGTGGCTTACATACCTTATTTAAGAGAATATATTAGATTTTTTCGATTTGTTTATCACACAAAATACTTACTCATATATATACATGAATATCCATGAGATAATAAAACACAGTTGAAGTAGATTAATTATGTCTCACTTAAATCGACAATGTATTGAGAATTAATTGACAATTCATGTTTAATATCTCTGAAACATTCTAAATTTTTAATATGATGTGATTCAATTCAGCTATCTGGACCCCCACAAAAGATATCACGAGATATACAATAAATCTGATTTAAATTTTATAAAACAAATTGTCAAACATGGATTAACAAATCGATCACTTTGATTATTGACAAAAAACACCAATAAATACTCACGAATCCTAATCAATTTCTGGGAAACTTAAGAGGTTTCTTCAACCGAGTTTGACTGTATTCTAATTTAAATTAAAAACAAACTACTTTCTAAGCTTTGTAAATAAAACAGTTTCACACATTTTATGGTTGTAGACAATTGACTGATGAGAAATTTCTCGACAAATGCCTTGTCACAAGACATCAATGGATTTTTAAAATTTGTTTTCTAATTCATGGAATTAATAGCAGTTAAAGAACTTTCGGCATCATTCGCGACAATAAAATAGAAGCATTTTATTGTAAAATTCTATTTTATAAGTTAAAAAATCTGTGGATAAGTTAAATCTGTGGATTTTAGTTAATCATAATCTGTCCTGAGCGTAAAAAACAAATTAAAAATCTGGCAATTGGATAAAGAACTGAAAAACCAATATTAAAGCATCATGGAGATTTTCAGACAGACTACTGTTTCGATAAAACAAATTTTATATTTATTTTATTGCAGCTTATCTTGGCTAGACTACTAAAAAAATCTTGAAATTTTATTTATTGAATTACTTTGTTTAGAAATTAAAAAAAGTTCAAAACGTATAGCTTTCAGGTCGGGAATATTGGGACAATTATTATCTTAAAATTATTATCTTAAGAAATACTAAAATCACTATCAACAGTATATGTTTCCACTTTTGATAGACCACTTATAAAATGCTATCTAAAAATGTGCTGAAAATTATATATTCAGATGAGTCGCTCTAACCAAAAGGTAATTTAAAATCATTTTCACCAAGCTAGAACTTTAACATAAATCAATTTTTTGTTTTATATCGACAACCAATCAAAAAACGTTATTGAATGTGTGCATAAAGTGCAGAAAAATTATCACGACATCATAACACAATCAAAGTAATGGACGCATTTGAGTTATTTTGTATCACTTTAATATATTTCACCAAATTATGGCTAAAGTTAAAAAGAAGTCGTAAAATGAAATTTTAAGTTTGTTGAGAGTATTGCAAAATTCTATATAGTTTATTTAGTTACATTCTTTAAAAAAATTTAAATTTTTTATTCAAATACTTCAGAAGAATTTTAGTTGTTTGAAATCAAATATTAAATCAACCAGAGCTTCAGAATATCTTAAAATTTGATTATCTGAAAGAGTGATCAAAAATCAAAATAGGTCGAATTGCAATTTATTGAAAATTAACGAGGACCCCCTTTTTTAAAAATTATAACCAAATTCAGAGATACCTTAAATTTTTATAATTATCTTTAAAAAACATCTGTAATTAACTAACTCGATTTATAATTATAAAAATTTAAATTTAAAAACTCAAATAATCATATAGAAGTGCTGTGATTAGAATGGGAACTTGGTTTTAAAACTATGTTTTGTCACTATTAGGCATCTTAGAAAATGAGATTCACTGAATTATTCGAATAAATCAAACACAGCAGTTATATAAAAAATTAAGTTATAAAATGATCTAGTGACCGAAAATTCATTATAACGAAAGTAGGTTACATAATATCTTTTACACAAACAGGAATGTTAAATATATGACCAAAACATCATATACTTGCAATCATTCATATATTCATTCCAAATTTTAATTATTTCAACATATTCATATGAAATCTCCTACTTATAGAGAGGAAGAGCAAGGTTATTTGGGATTTGACCACCAACGGAGATAATGGCACCCTTCGGATTTTCATATTGATAAATGTCCAAGACTCTTTCCAAACTAAGCTCCTCAAAATAAAGCCTATCGCTTTCATCGAAGTCCGTACTAACAGTTTCTGGATTGTGATTTATGACAACGGTCTGTTCTCCAAATTTTCTCAAAGCACGAATTGCTGACACTGCACACCAGTCGAATTCAACCGAACTGCCAATATGATATGGACCACATCCAAGCACCAATACTCCTTTAGTGTCGAATTTGATATCGTGTTCCATACCATTGTATGAGCAATATAAATAATTTGTTACTGTCGGATATTCAGCAGCCATTGTATCGATTTGCTTCACCCATGGAATCACCTATGATTTGAAAAAGTTTTTATTTTTTTAAGGACATAAATGAGAACTATATTTTTTTATTTATATTTTTCCTCGAAGTTTTAAGTAAATTTTAAAATTATAACAATTAATTCATCGGTTTGTTTCTAAATCGATTCAAACGAATAAATATAATTTAGGTTTTCAAGACGTTTTTATTTATTTAAATCAGATATTATCGGTCAACAGGCGATCAATAAGATTATGTCTGTGATTCGATAGAAATTTATTAGTCAAATATTCCTAAATCTCGATCGATATTTTTATTACTATTCTTCCCCTAGCAACATAACGTTATGACAGTTTCTATAATATATTTGATATGGTTTGACATAATATCTTGACAAATTATCAAGGAAATATCATTAAAATGGTACGACTAACTTTTAATTTTTGTCTATGTTCTCGGACTTCCATTTCTGAATTTCTAGTCAATGATCCTATTTGTTTATCTGAAAATCCAGCTTGCTTAGCTAATTGCATGTCTTCTTTTGATAAATTCCTGACACCTCCTTTTATTTCTCCAATATCACATGCCATATCAACTATTCTCTTGATTTTATGC
Organism: Platydemus manokwari; assembly: GCA_037951405.1. Classification (NCBI taxonomy): domain Eukaryota; kingdom Metazoa; phylum Platyhelminthes; order Tricladida; family Geoplanidae; genus Platydemus; species Platydemus manokwari. The sequence continues at coordinate 8,028 of JBBMOY010288892.1, read as the reverse complement.
AAGAACCACGAATCAATCTACACAGGAATCACATTATTTGTGAATTACGTTTAAATAACTATCAAGTACCTTTGTCAGATCGTGAATTTTTTCTACAGTATATCCTTGCTCAAAGGCACTTGTGATGTAATGTATTCTGGAGTTGCTAGGAGTTATGAGACTTTTCACCATATCAAAGTCTTCTCCATAATCCTTTCCACTACCTAATTTACTGCTTAACCCACTCATTGATGGATGAGTCATTCGTAAGGCCTTTTGTAGTGATTCTTCAAATGTTCTGCCAATCGCCATGACCTAAATAAATATTTGAAAGTAATATGTATAATAAAATATTGAGTATTATAATATGGTTTTTAGTAAATATAGAAAATAAAAAGAAAAGTGGAAAATTTATTACACACAATCCATTTCATGAAAACTTTTGAAAATAAGTGATTTTCAATTCAAAAATTCTTATGAAAATTATTATAAAATCTAAGTAATTCTTAAAAATTAAGTTAATGCTAGATTCAGGTATAAATAAACATTTGCTTATTTATAATTAAGAAAGTCAATCAAGTGTAATATATTTATTAATTGAACCTTGTAAATTATTTTCAACACTATTTTTAGTTATTGTAAAATGAAAAATCTTAAATAGCTCGAAATGATAACAACAAACTTACGCTACCGTGAATTTGACTAATATTTGTGACTGCTCTATATGAAATGTTCTCTATATGAAATTGTATAAAATGATCGATCGTTAAAAGATTAATAATTGAAATATATATTATATTGATTTATATTTTTAAATATTCTATGAATTTGAACTTTCATGTACAGTGTTTTTCTTATTATAAGCGGTATTCCGAATATAAGAGGTAGCTTGTATTTTTGCTTGTAAAAAAAATAAGCAGCCCTCCGAATATAAGCGGCAGTAAATATAAATACTATATAAATAATAACTATAAATATGCAATTATTATGCATGCATACATATCAATAAAGAATTTATTAAATCAATCTTTCAAAATTTCAAAGGCTTTTAAATTAATATAATTCTCCCATTAAAAATGGCTGAACCCCGAAAAAGTTACACCGTAGAATATAAGAAATCGATTGTAGAAGAGTCTAGAGACAAGAAGCTAACCATTTTCTGTGAGGAAAAGCATCTCAACATAAAGATGGTTCAAAGAGGAGATCTGCTTAGACAAACTTATGCATGTCGGTTATGGATGGAAGCAATAAGAAGAGAAAGGTTGGGCCTGGAAGAACACAGGTAATAAATGAATTAGAAAATATCATAACTGATTGGATCATTGACAGGAGAGCAAGAGGATTAATTGTTAGAAGATGTGACATTCAAAACTTTGCAGAAGATTTGGCTTCCAAAAATGAAATGTTGAAATTTAAAGCCTTAACCCACCGGCTTGATAGGCTTTTACTTCGAAATGAACTATCACTCCGAAAGGGAACCTCTCTTTTTAAATGAGAGGATAATGAAATTGTTTCAAGAGCAATAATGTATAAGAGATTTGTTGATAATATTGATTTTCAGAAATACCAATTGTCGTATATAATTGCAATGGATGAGACAGCTGTATTTATGGGACAAGATTCGCAGTCAACAGTAGACATTCGTGGGGCATCATCAATTTATATTCCCTCAACAGGTTATGAAAGCCAGAGGCTTGCCTGTATTCTTGCACTTCGTTTGGATTGTATCAGGCCAGCGCTTTTATTATTATTAAAGAAAAGAAAAATAGAATTGAGCAGTTGCCTGGTGTGTACATTCGGGAAACAGAAAAGGCATGTAATACCCAAGCAGCAATTAGAAAATAGACCTAATGTTGCCAATGGTTTTGAGAGGCAATAGAAGAGGTTTACTTATATGGGATTCAGCCAACACTCATTGTGCCAATTATATGAAGAATTTTCTTAAAATGAGAGGCGTTGATCAAATAATGATACCGGCTGGAATGACAGGGTATCTTCAAAGCTTAGATTTGGTGATAAGCCATTTAAGGACAATCTTAGATTAGAAATCAATGGGTATATTGCGAAGAGAATGATGAGAAATGAAAAGGGAACTTTGTAAAACTGAATCTACAAGAAATTGTCAGGTGGGTTAGTATTGGGCTAATATTAATGATAACTGTGTCAAAAAAACTTTGAAGGCTGCCTATCTGGACAAGTCGGCTTCATTCGAAGAAAGCTTCATAGCAATAAATGAGATAAGGATAATTCACAGGAATTAATTGAGAGTGTTCAAAATCTTGTTTTTTTGAAGATGCCGCAGAAGAGGACTATTTAACTGTGTTTGATTAAAATGCCTGTCTTTTTCAGATATTTGAAATATTATAATAAAAATATATTATGATTTTTTATGATGTTTTAAATAATCGATAAAAAAATATAAGCGGTCCTCAAAATATAAGCGGCCACTTATAATAGGAAAAACACGGTAGTTTTAGCACGTTAAATTTTATTATAAGTATATAAATATGTTTTAAAGAGTATATTTTTGCATGTAAGAGCTCTTCACTATATTAGCCGCAGGCATGACACTGCTTGTATCACACCTTATGCCGAAATCTTCTCTTTATTTTCGTTTGATCCTATTTCTTGATTATTCTTTATAATCCTCTTATGTCACATGATTATTTGATTGAATAGGATTGTCGGTTAAATTGTTCTCGTTATCGTAACTTGAATTTGGAACCAATCATATTGATTTATAGCGTTATACTATAAAGCTTTAATTCTGTGACGATAAATAGCTAGTGTTAATGAACATAGGCTAATGAACATATTTTGCTACCACTGGCCCATGTTATGAGACTGTATCCAGTTCACATAACATTGAATTGATCCCGTTATTGAATATAAACCAAGACAGAGATCAATCTTGTCTGATACCTATATAGATAGTCCAAGCTTCCAAGTTGTTGATTATAATTTTTATATTACACTTTTTATATATACGTTTGATTATTTAGAGGGAATCTTCTTCCATGTCCTTCGATTATAGGATATTGATTATTTCTTGTAAATTAATGGAAGCGAATGATTTTTCTGCGTCCAAGAATTCCACATATATTGTCATCTTGTATCAGTCTTGATATTCTTCTTGCATTGCTAGAATAATGAAATTATGCTCCAAAACCCTTTATTCTTTATGATAATTTTATCTAATTTATAAGCACGGTTAAGTCCATTGGTTTCCCCGAACCGATGTTTTTATAATCGCTTTGATTCATCAATTTCAGAGTAGGCATGTCTTTTACCCTGATTTCCATGTTGATTTTGTTTTCGTCAATTATTACTTTCCATATTTGCTTTTTAGGATCCACATATGCAATATCGCTCAAGGTGATGTTATTTTTCTTCGGATCGGATTATAACTATATCATTTTCTTTGCGATCATTTTGAGTTTTGAATTGGTTGGTTTCTAAAATTTGAATCCCGTTTTTAATAAAGTGATTCGATGTTGACATCAACTATTGTTGGAAATCAGATTTCATGATTTTATTGAAGGTATGTCGATACTATAATATTTGAATTGATTTTGCATCTGCTATCGCCTAATTATTTTTTTTATTGATATTTATCTCATCACATTTTTGATTACCGATCATTTTGACAATATCAAAATAATGATTCGTAACTGGTTCTTTATTGCTATTGTTTTATCCTTTGGCATCTGGGTTTTTGGGATATTCGAGAATCATATTATCGGATATGTTTGATATAATGAGGATTGATTTTTGTTGTCGGTCTTCGATTTATGGCAATAATTATTAGACTATTGGACCACTCACCTTTATATTTGGGAAATTGAAAATCCATTTATTAATGGAATTGGAGGAATGGAGAATCTTTCCATGCTTAGCCTTTAAGCACGCATTTGTTGCTTTGTAAGATAGGAACTCATATATGGTTTTTGCTCTTCACGATTATGAGTTTGCATTCTCATGGATTCCATAAAATTGATCAGATGAGTTATCAGTTTCTGAATATTCTTAAACTGATGTTGTCATACAATTGTTTAGCTGGTGGTATTAACTAGAGGTTTTATTATTTTCAGAAATAAAACCAATAATTCGATATTCTGGTTTGTTTGTTACAATACATCATCATTTGATTTTCATTGAAGAATAAGTAATGTTATGTTGTGATCTCGGCACTTCTACGTAATATGAAGCTAATCTGGAAAATCCTGGTTTTATACTCATCACATATTTATTGTTTGATATTCTTTCGGCATAATCCCAAATATAAGAACGGCAGTCGTATTCATTTTGTTCGTATATCTCAATTGGACAAAAAATCATCGACCACGTTTATCATTGCTTAGATTGGTGCAAGCCATGACATGTTCATACTCTTCGAGAATATTTATATAATAATAATAAGTTACTACTTGTTATGAAAAAAAAGAAAATAATGTAACGGTTATTGTTTTCACGAATGCGTTAATTATTTCAGTTAAATACAATATCGTAAATAATTTAGATTTCCTTACTTCACCGACACTCTTCATAGAAGAACCAATTTCTTTAGGTGTATGGTGAAATCTATCGAGATCCCATCTTGGAATTTTAGTAGTGATATAATCTAAACTTGGCTCAAAACACGCAGTTGTGGTTTTGGTTGTAGCATTCTTTATATCAGTGAGCCGGATTCCCAGAGCTAGTTTAGCAGCAATGAATGCCAGCGGATAACCAGTAGCTTTACTTGCCAGAGCTGAACTTCGAGATAGACGAGCATTTATTTCAATGATACAATATTCTAATGATTCTGGATGTAATGCATATTGTATGTTGCATTCTCCAATGATTCCAAAATGCCTGATTACCTGATAAATTAATTAATTAATTAAATAATTATAAAATACATTAATTATTTTCTTGGACTCATTTGAATTAATGACATCCAATAAACACTGCATAATAATTTCCTACTTTCAAAGCTGTTTCCCTGAGCATGTGATATTCGTAGTTGGACAGAGTTTGACTCGGAGCGACAACGATGGAATCTCCAGTATGGACGCCTAATGGATCAAAATTTTCCATATTGCATACCGTGATGCAATTATCAGCTGCATCTCGCACAACTTCATATTCTACTTCCTTAAAACCGAAAGAATTTTCAAATTTTTTTCCAAAAATTTCATTGAAGTAAATTTCTAATTTCATTATTATATTAAAAATAATAATTTTCAAGAAAATTTTTGTTTAAATTATTGGAAAATTTGATTGCGAAAGATAATTAGATAGATTATTTGAAGGGAATATCTTGGTCATTCTAATGTTTACATGAATGAAATCGGGCAAAATTTAATAAATTCCTAATATTTTATTTTAAAAAATAGAAAATTATTGTGAGCTAATGATAATATGCGATTTCAGAATAAAAATCTTCAATAATTAATGATTCGATAATCAATCAATTGTATTATGGTAAGAATAATATGGCTATCAAATATTGTGAATTAGTCTTTGTCCTAATTTCATCGCCCGTAGAATTATGTTACGGTAGATTGGAAATTAATGAGCGATAAAGACAGTGAAACCCGTATATCGGCAGAGTACATGCAAATGGTTAATGTTATCATCGTATTATGTAATATTACCGCACATTTCTATCTTAGTCATAATTTCGTTAATAATATATTCTGAGGTAAATGTGGAAACTGAACACTTCTGATGAAGAACTTGCGATCAAATATGTTCGATAATTGAACTAATGATAGAGAATCAGTAAGAAAACGATTTGACATCGACTCTTTACTCATACTGCTACTTGTACTTCCTATTTTGAGAAGTCAGCAACTCGGTCCGCTGACTACAACATAGTATTTTCTCATAGAAATACTGAAGCAAACCATTTTAAATAAAGTTTATTTAATTTGTCATTAAAATTTTTATTGAAACATATTGAACTGAAGTAGTAGAACTAATCGATTGAATTATAGAAATAATATTTTTTAAAAAGTTTTTATAGAAATTCCAAATAAGAATCTGTTTGTCGATCCCTCACTTTTGTATAATAAATCTATTTGGAATTTAAAATAAATAATTTCACTAAAATTTAAAATAATAAAATGATAATAATAAATAGATAATAATAATAATAATAATAATAAATAGATAATAATAATAATAATAATAATAATAACAAATATAAAATTATAAAAATATTGAAATCGATAGCCAAGTTATTACGTTGAAAAATGAGTCAAATTCGGTTAAATATTCTTCTTCGTTTCTGTATACTACTGATAATTTAATCAGAAATTGTTAAATGTTGCTTTAGTATATTTTCAGTTGTTGAAATAACGCACCACTATCATTGAATTTAAATATTGCACAAATACTTATATTTTTCTTCAAGTTACTTGTTCAGAATTTTATTTTGAAGTCCATTTTTTTTGTTTAAAGTATGTCTGTTAAAAAATAATAAATAATTATTTATACACTAGTGTCGGTATTTCCTGAATGTTCTTTGATATTAAGAGGTAAATATTTTTCCTAGACGTCTTTTCCTAATCGTTGACACGTCATTCGCACACGACATTTTTTACAATAAATCCCAATGCACACGTGGTGGAAAGTCATACGTGGTGCCATAAAAATAGAACCAGGTTATGAGGACAAAGTAAATTTATGATAAATTTAGATTAGTCTTTTGACGCACTTAATTTTCATTCAATAGAAAATTTAAAATTTTTCGACATTTGTAATACTTATTATAGTCAGTAGATTGAAGATTTTATTTTATTATTTCTTATAATACCATAAAGGTTTTATGCGAATCATTTTGTATTTAAAAGTTAATCGATATTTATTATCAATTTTATTAAACTTGATTTCCATTTCGTCACCATTATATTTTATAAAACAATAAATTCAAATTACCTAAAAAACTGAATTACTATTGATTGCCTAATAACTAGGATTTACTATTAAAAATGTGTGGAACACAATATACCTGAGTCAAGTCAGGCATGCAATGCTGAAGACAATAAAACAAATGTGTTATTGAAAAACACATGGCCTCTTACTGAGTCAACGAGCCGACCGTATTGATTATTAACGGAAGATATGCCTAGAAGCAATGAAACTCTCGTTTTTCACAACAATCAACCTATTTAGCAAAAAGTTTAATAGTTGAATTTTTATATGAACGTGAATCATGTTTTTTAAAGCACTATAAACAAATAATAATATCATAGATTACTTTCCAGCCCAACAGAGATTGTTCTATAAGTACTTGATTAGTCATTGCAAAGGCCCTGCTGCATATATCAATAAGCTTTTCCTTATCGTTAGCTATTCCAGATCCGAGACCACCTAGAGCAAATGCTGCTCTGACCATTACTGGATAACCAATCGCATCAGCTGCATTGATCGCATCTTCTATAGATACAACAGCTTGGCTGGTGGCTAATTTTGCTCCGATTGATTTCAGACCATCAGCAAAAGATTGTCGATCTTCAGTTTCAATAATGCTTTTAATAGGAGTACCCAAAACCTTGAAACAATATATCAATAACAGTTATAATTAAGTCCCAATACGAACCTTGACACCATATTTATCCAATATTCCTTTTTCGTGCAGTTCTATTCCAACATTTAGAGCTGTTTGACCGCCCATTGATAACAGAATACCATCTGGTCGTTCTTTCTCAATAACCTTAGCAACGAATTCAGCTGTTACCGGTAAGAAATAAACATAGTCTGCTTGTTTGTCGCCTTCAGCATTTGTTTGCACTGATGCTATGTTTGGATTCATCAATATCGTTTCAATTCCCTCTTCTTTCAAGGCTTTGACAGCTTGGGATCCACTATAATCGAATTCCCCAGCTTGACCAATAGATAAACCCCCACTGCCTAGTAGAAGTACTTTTTTCACGTCCACTCGAGTCACATCAACAAGCTTTGGACTTGGTATAATCGTCTAAATAAATAATTCATAATCATCAATAAAAAATCAATGACAAATTCATTACTAATAAATTGCATTTAATAATATTATCCGTT
>JBBMOY010287781.1:0-12145 GCA_037951405.1 Platydemus manokwari | reverse complement strand
AAAAGATATTAATTACAATGATACTAAATACTATCCTAGAATTAAATGAAAAGTTTTAGTACGAGTAGCTGTAACAATTATTTTCGAAATTTTATTTTAATTCAACGACATTGAGAAAATTCATTAGTTTATACATGGCGATTAATTGATATATATAGACATAGAAATATTTTTCTTTTTCAATCACTGATTTACAAATATATTTTGATATCAGTTTAGTTAAGAAAATGTTGATTATATCTCTCGATAATAAATTATTATGTTTATGTTCTTTAAATATTGACATATTTTATGCACAGCTAATGTCATCAAATGTTATATTAGTATTGGTTCGAATCAAAATAATTGTAAGAAATCCACAAAAATTATTTCGATTTATCAAAGCAAGGTTTATACGCATCTTCTATAATAGTGATATGTTGTAATCATAAAGATTTTTCCAATGATGAATTAACTGAATTTGTAAGACATTTAAGTATGACTCATTTTTGTTTCATTATCAATACACGTTTATTGATTGATGAACCATCTGCGAATTTTGATTAAAATAATTTTGTGTCTTCCTCCGTATATAAATTTGAAATTCTAATAAAACAATAAGATTTGAAACATTAATATCTAAGTTAACATTTCATTATTTTTTCTATAGACATTCTAAACAAATTTTAAAAACATGTTCACATTTATTGTATAGTCAACAGATTTCACATTCACACGCGTTTCATCCAATTCGTAATGTTGTACATGATTCTCATTGCGTTGTTATGAAGATTCTGATGTTTCATAATTTACTAGCACACAATGAATCACATTTGTATTGTTGCGATTTAGAACATTATTGCTTATTTCTCTGCATGTGATGGTAGTAATATGAATTAAAAGAAAATTTAAAAGAAAACATAATAAAGAAATATCTTCATCAATATGTTACTTATGAAAATAAAAAAAGTAATTTTATAGAAAATTCTATATAAATGAAAATATAAAATTATTCCAGGTTTCGTTATAAATGCTTTTATTTTATCTCGACTTAGTAAACAGAGCTTGAGATTTTTTATTGAAATCTATAATTTAAATCTATCTGTCATTTCTCTCCTTTAAAAAGTGATGTGATAATTAACCAGTGAGGTTTTGTGAATATTAAGTAAAATTAATACAAAGTAAAATTAACTTCCAAAATTCTAAAAAAGTTTTTAAGGATTTAAGCTGAGACTATTTTGTTAAATGTGTAATGAAAATGAACACAGAAGTTCAACTCAAAAATCGATTTAATAAAAATATTAAAAAATTTAAATAAAAATAATTTTCTTTTTAAGATTATTATTTATTTTTTAATTAATTATTAAATCATCATGCATAGATACTCTCTATTTTTATTTAAATGTATAATTATTCTTTTTATTTTTAACCTTCAAAAGTTCATATATTTTATTTTTACAAATTGATAATAAAGTAATAATTCCACAAAAAATAATAATTCAAAATATAAATATAGCATATCAAAATAAATAAATAATTTGTTGTAAATGTTTAATTATATTTGTACCACGTAAATGAATATCATTGGTTCAGTTTTTTAATTAAATTCTTCATAGTTGAGAAGAAAAACACTTTTTCATTTCTCCAAATGATTTCCGCATACATTTTGGTATCACTTCTGTATTTCACAAGTTAGTGATTTGATTTTTATTTAGTAATATTCCATTTTACTCTATTGATTAATTCATGTAATTTTATCAAAATAGATTTTTATCCAAATGATGCTATCAAATGCCATACTTGTAAAAATTGCAAGATAAAAAATTCTAAAAAAAATCTGGTTCAAAATTGTATTTATTGTCATTCTTTATTATTCACGTTTCCACATTCTAAAACATTACGTATCAAACAGGAATGTTGGGACCAATCTCCACCTGTAATACTTATAGATACCGATATAATTATACTTTGTAACAATAAGGATTTTTGTAATGAAGAAATTTCTAAAAATCCAAAAGATATGAGTGAGAATTTAATTATTCATTTTGATTTTGTTTTAAGAAATTTAGATATAATATTAAAGAGAATGTTTTTATGAAAAATATTAATTTACCATTGACTTAATTTCTAGGAACAAAAATTATTTTATTTTTTAAAATATATATTTGAAATAATATATTTAAGTATTGGTAAACAAAAATGGAATATCATGCCAAACATGCACAAATTGTAATGGTAATGATACCAATTACGATACAAGTCACAAATGTACTTACTGTGAAATCGTCTGGACTAGACCTGGTATTTTAGTTACCTCAATGAAATGCAAAACTGAAACAGGTCTTTTCATTGTTAGAGACCAAAAAAACCTTTTCTGTAATTTTAATATGTGTAACGGACCAGGGCTAATATCACCAAAAAGTAAGATTTCAATTCTATCTAATACATTCATCAAGATTTTGTGCTTTTAAATTGTTTTTCAAGATATACAAACTATATTAAAAATTAAATTGTTTCATTTCCAAATAAATATAGGAAACAAGTCCGAAAGCATGAAAACAAAACCGATCCATTGTCAAGTCTGTCAGAACTGTGAGGAAGAAAATCAGAATATTGAAATCTATGTTAATTGCACATTTTGTGTAACTTCACCAGTTAATTTATCTTCAATCACCAAATTATGTTCACAAATATGTATAAAAGGCTGGCAATGCTGTCAACATAATTTTTGTAATGATAAAACGAAAAATATTTTGAAAAGTAAAATATAATTTAACCGATTTATGTTAAACTACACTGAAATGTCAGGACCATGGAAATATAAACAAATTAATTGCATGGTGTGTAATAATTGTACCAGCCAATATACACAAATTACATACGAAGGAAATTGTACAATGTGCGTTACATCTTCAAAATGGAGAAAGGCAGAAAACATTTACATGGTTAACAAGTCATGCGCAATCAAGCAAAATGTTGAAATTCCCACTGAAATTGATTTGATCAAATATTGTGATGAGAGTATCTGTAATGACAACCAAGTTGAGAAATACAACATTGATATAAATGGTAATTATTGATTGTTATTTTTTGGTTTATTATCATTATTTACTTGAGTTATTTTTATTTTTATTCATTATTATTTCGAATTATCACTAAAAGCGAATGAAACCGAAATGATATAAAATAATATAAAATAATATTAGAACGTTTAATATTTGTAAATTCTTTGAAATGCTTTAAGAAACTTTTAATTTTATAAATATAATATAGTTCTTGCATGACTTGTATTCAGAAATTTTTAATCAATAACTTACTAAATTTTAATATTATATATTGCTAACAGCTATTGACTTTTAATGAATATTTAATTATTAATTTATTGATGTTATTGATCTTTATATATGGTTGTCTAATAATTCCACTGCTATATTTAATAATTCTCTCATGTAGTTTAATTTTTATTTTGATAAATTTATTTTCGGTAATAAGTATCAATTTGTGCTTTCAGATTTCGAATGTCATTATTTTATTCTATTTTATTTATTTAATAAGCATTAAACAGTAACAATTTTTCAATATGTTCGCGCTGAATTAATCAATAAAATTCACTAAATAAAAAGAATTTCATAGCATTAATAAAAATAATATAATTAATAAGAACATTGGTTCAATGTTGGTTATGAGCCTTCCAATTAATAAGGGAGACGAAATCTGAGAAATTTCTTTAAAAAATTGAACACTTTGCCGATACCATTATGTTGCACAAAACAACGAAAAAGGATCTGGTTGCTTTCCTGGCAGTTCATTGTTTAGAGGATATTGAATTGAAGAAAGAGAGATATAATGCAGAACGTTGATGAATTACCAAAGATTAGAACAGTAATTAAAAATCTAGATGATTTATGAGAAGTACAAAACGTGACTGCTGTTACATCCGATGATTAGCTAATAAGAGATAAAGCTTATCATAGATTAAATGTGCAATTAAGCAGAATTGAGACCAGAGCTAGCTATGATTTTAATAAACAAGATGTTATAACACGAAACCGTTACACACCAAAGGTTGTAGCCTAACACACATGCAATGAAAGGGATTACATAGCCAAAAATTGCCAAAATATAATCAGATGTTTAAGATATCAATATTGAAGACATAACGAAACCGATGTTAGAATTTGGAAAAGCTTAGAAATTTCAAACAAGAGAAGAACGCAGTTAATAAAGGAAGTGAAGGATTGTCTACTGACTAGAAGGGAAAATTCAAAAAGCGAATTAACAATGTTGTGAAGACGCCTAATTAAAAAATGGGAAACAAGAAACCATCGATTTAGAGAATGAATATTTGAGTAACGAAGCGCCAAAGCTCCGATTCAGAAGAGTGGATTGGAGCAATAGTAGCCATGTTAGTTTTTATATAAGTAAAGCTTTTTGTAGCAAAGTAATTAATAAAAATAAGTAAATTACATAAATAGTATATGTTATAAAAAACAATAAAAATGATAGAAAAAATAAGATTGGCATCACATCAGTAAATGGAAGTACGTAAGAAAAGATAACAAAGTTTATCACAAATTTGAAAAATAAAAAGAAAAGAAACAACAATATTAAAACTCTACGATTAAAAGAAAAAGTACCTAGTAAACAATGAATAAAACCAAATGGCCTTTAAATACTCTAAATACTCTAGGAGAACATAGTAAAAACAAAATAGCACAAAATTTGGATACCATCATGCAAAATAAGATAAATTGCCATGTGCAAATAGTTCTTTATTTTCAATATTCAAATCAAAGAACGTGATTTCAACAAAACAAAAAAATCAATATTTATAATACTTCTATTTAAAACAAATTTTAAAATATTAAAATTGATTTCCATCTGAATTATCATCGTTTTTTAAAGATAAAAATACCCACATTTTTATATAAGATCGTTATTTTTTTTATTCAAAATTACTTTTAGCAATCCTTCTAATATTAACATTTTTAAATTGAGAAGTTAACAGTATATTATAAGCAAGATTTTTTAGAATATCAATATTGTATCATTATATTAATTATAATTTTTTAAAGAAATATATTTTACTATATAATTTTGATATTATATAAACTTAAATTATTATAGTAATTTTAAATAAACCTCAAATTTCCATTTTTGTAAAATCTTTAACTTTTTCATAATTTTATATTGTTACCATTTTGTAATATGTTAATTCGTGTATGATTTTTAGCAGTCATTTTGTATGGGCTTTCATATGTCTCCTGATCTATATTTCTCATCTTTTACTTAATCAGTACCTTATCTCCATCTTCTAACTTGCATTTAGTTGCTGTTTTCCTATTTTTATTTTGTTTTTGTGCCACATTATTCTTTAACCGAAATCTGTCTATTCTCCTTTTTATGTTCCAATGTCTTTCCCATGCCTTTCATATTATATATTATATGACTTCTTTCGTTCCTGCCTGACACAGAAATTTGAGTGTGTGTTCCATCACTTCTCTGCTTTACTCTCCTAGTATCCATATCTTGTTTTCTTAACTTTTTATTATGAACTTGAGATTACTAATTTGCTCTTGATCTATTCCTTTTCTATCGTATCTTTTCACCATTATAAATCTGTATTTCTTTTCCATTGTTCCCTGTCACTACTATTAATATCTCGGTTTTCATTTTTCAATCTAGACCTTCTGAACTGACGTACAGGCATTTCTTTAAAAAATACATGCATTTTTATGATCCGCTCTTTTCCGGAAGATCACGTCTATACCTAAACTAGTTAGGTAAATTAGCCAGGTTTGACATTGTAGAGTAATGGGGTTCTTTGTCTTTAGCACGAATGTGATCAATTTGTGTTCAGTTCTTACTGTGAATATATCGCTATATATAATATATTGCTACTAATTCTTTCCTGATGATACGTTAGCTTTCTTACGTTTGCTTTCATGAAGGAAATCCGACTCTTTCATTTCATTAGTTACGTCTGAGACTAAAAAGATGGATTGATTTTAGATTGTTGAAATATCAAGATAAAGAATTTACAAAAGATTTTCCATTACCAACTGAGATAAAGAAATTAGATTTTAAAATATTATTGTGTGAGACAAGATAAGAAAAAAATATTTCTTTATCAGAGTTATTGATTTGTAATTTAACAGATCAATATAATTATTTAGGTCATTATAGAAATCTACAGATTTTTTGAAAAACGGTGATGAAAATAAAACTAATTATCATTTAATCCGAGACCATGTTTGAAAGAATATATTCAATTAAATATTGATTTAAGAACTATAGATACATCCTACTTCAAAAAAGATATGTCGAAGTAAATTAACAACAGCTTCTTCGGGAAAACAATAGAAAATATAAGGAAGAAATAGAAAATATATAAAGCAAGAAAAAAAATACTTATAAAAGATTTCCAAACTTTAGTAATGAATTATTTGCAATGCATTATCTCATTGAAAAGAAAAATTGCATAAACCAATTTTTGCATACTGAAATTATCAATTATTAATAGAATATAATTTTATTATCATATTTTAAAACTAAAATGAGTAGAAAATATTGATATATTACATATATGGATACAGGGAGTTACATATTTATCAAGATATAAATGACAATGAATCTTTAAACGTTGAATTTTATTTCTCGAAGTAAAATAAAAAACATGATCCCACAATACAATTTCGATTGAAATAAGATAAAAATGTTGTTGATATAATGTAAAGATTATTGTTAATAACAAAAATTGAATTCGAAAAGAATATGGTTTAGTGTAAAGAATGTTAATTTAATAATTAAGATAACCTTCAAGATGTTATGAAAATGTTCTGATAAACACAATATACAAGTAAATAAATTGAATCTATTTCGAACACGAAGACGGAATTGATACTAATCTGTTTGGTTCAACTCATTCTTCCTCACTTAAAGCTAAATGGTAGTCATTAACAATTTTTTATTGGATTAAATATTTCTACCTCAATTCCCTTGAATATATAAACCTTTATATTAATTTTGTCACTTTTTCCTTAAATTCTTGTTAATACTTACTACCTGTTAATAGTCTAAAATTTATTCGATTGATACATCTATCTTCTTCATTACTGAAACCAAATGCATATGTCAATTTGATCCTTCATTATCTCATGACATACTATATTTTGAAAATTTCAATTGGAAGACCATGATACTCTTCCGATGTTAGAGAATTCTTTCTTTTTAAAGAATTTCGTTTATTATTAAAGATAGTTTTTCTTAATCTATATCGTTAATATGTTTGATATCTTTTGTTTTCATAATCAACTTATTTTCTATGGATACATGTTTTACATTGATTCTCAATATAAGTTTTCTATAATTCATTTTAATTTACTTATTTTCTACAGAGACGTAACATTTTTCTTTAAAACCATTGTTATATACTATAAATCTTCATTATCATTAATAAAAGTATAAACATTATTACTAACAGTAAAATTATTATAAATTTTATTCAAGTTTTGCAAATAAAATTTGATGTCTTGTTCAATTGTCATGTAGTACTGATTCTCGGAAATACAATTCACCTAACAAATACTCTCAGATTCATTCGTATTTATATATTCATCTTTCAACAAACACATAGGATTTAGCGATTGTGTTTTGCTCTATCTAACCTCCGTTCATATATAACAAATCATTTTAAAGTTTTTTGTCTTCAAAAGTTTCAGTATTATCGATTCAAGATTTCAAATATTAATCCTAATATAAATATTATATCTTCCCAGTTAGTTACTTTATGTCTTTCCTTGATTAAATTAGAAAAGTTGATTATTAATTTGTTCTTTTGAACCTGATATATCAATGATAGCACTGAAATAAATTTTGAGTGGCGTTTTTAAATAAATATTTTCAGTTCAACTACTTTCAAGAAATAGACCAACATTAGCTGCAAGTGTTTATTGTTCTGACCAATGTTATTCGCCTGATAAGTGTGTTGATGGAAATTACGACCGAGAAATGACAAGCAGTAAAAACATTCATTGATCTTTGATTTAATTATGATTTTAGAATCATGTTATCAGAGTGATGGTGTGGGCTTTACAAAATGGTGGATGGTAGTTCTTCATCATGTTTCAATGATTACAATGGTACGGATTTACAATAGAATTGAGAGTTAGTTTTGCAGTATTCATTTATATTAATATAACCAAATTTAAATATAGATTATGGAACCGAATATTTATCATTTTATGGTAGTTATGACAATTATTCGACGTTCTCATTGAACTCTTCAAAATTTTACAACTTTAGCTATTATAAAGAACCAGCAAGAAGTCCGACTATTGAACTGAAATTTGATAGACTTGTATTGACTTGTAACTGGTTTTATGATCATTGATTTTTCTCAGGTTTCAAGAACACTGGTTATTTTCAAATCTTACGAACTAAAGGCAATAAATATCTGTGAAGTCGAAGTGTTTGGCTATCGGTTTGTTAAAATGAACACAATGACTTGTATATTATTCAGGTTAATTGTGATAATTGATAACATTATTTTAGATCATTTAATTGGGCCGATCAAAAGTTATGGTAACGCCAACCATTTCATGGAATTATATGTTCAAACAAATATTGAATGTGGAATACACTGTTTGGAAATTCTGAGATGTATTTCTTTTACTATTATGGTAGGAAATCATTGTTCTTTATACGACCACGCTGGAGGAGCTTATTTTGTAAGAAGCCTTATCACTACAAATATTTGAATAGGATTTGCAAACTATTTACCAACATTGACATCATTTTCGTCAATATTTATTTTTATTTATTTATTATTTTTAATTAATTGATAACTCTATTTTTAGTTAAATTTCATTTAAAATTGTTATTTTCGTTTTATTGTTGTCTGTACTTATTTCATATCATTCTTACATTGTGTCACATACTTCATATGTTATTTAAGTTTTGGTTTTTTTACCAACTATGTTCATTACATTGTTTTTAAAAGATGATTATTTGATATTGACGTTTTGATCCCGTCTTTTAAAACATTATTTATTATAAATCCATATGATGATAAATTTTAATGATTTATATTAGTAATCCGATATTTATTTTTAATAATTATTTACTTATTAATTTATTTGTAATATTAATATATTTATTTATAATATTGATTTTAATATATGATTGTTTACTAATTTCATCGCTATGTTCGTGATTGTTTCATATTAGTTTATTGTTTTGTTTTGTTAAATGTATTGTTGGTCAATAAATATCAGTTTTGTTCCTTTAGATTTTGAATGAACTTTATTTCATTGAAGTAGATTTGTTTAATCAGCCCTCCCTCATTAATATTTACTGGTTAAATGCCGAATGTTGAAATATTCGACCAAGATTCGATTTATTATATAAATAAGATGCCTCATGTTAATGATTTGAAAATTTTTAAATCTTTCATTTTATTTAAATACAATATTTAAACTTCAAAAATGCTTATGATATTCATTACTATTATAATTATTTATAATGATTATATAATTATTATTTCAATTTATTGTAAATGTACATATTCGGTTTATTAACAACTCATTTTGTTTTGGTGTCTTTGAATTTACATGAGGTTATTTGGTGTAATATAAATTATTATTGCTTGAAATGCATAGTATTGGATATTTATTATTCATTGGCAATCTCAAATAGTTGAAAGAATATTGGAAACTTCAAATTACATTTAGTACCATCAAATTAAATATCATCAAGTTACTTTCGAAACCTAGGAATCTCTCTAATCAATATTGGAAAACGAGAAAAAAGTGATCAACGAAAATTTACAACTAAAGATTTTTACGGAGATCCATTGGAATAAATAACATAAATATCTATCAGGTCTGCTGCTTTTTGTAGGTGATAATGACTCATTTTTGGATTTTCTTGAATTGTTCTATACTGATATAAGCTCATTTTATGTTTGTGGACCTATTACTACATCAGACTTGCCTATTCAAAAAGGAGTCAAACAGGGTGTGTCCTATATCGATGATACTGTTTGCTTTAGCAATTAATCCAGTACTTGAAGACATTGAAATTTTATCAGTTCCTAGTTTCTCAATAGCTCTGTTAAGGTTCTAGCTTACGCTGATGATATTGCTTTGATTGCCAATAATACTCCAAATCTATAAAAATTAATCGATAAACTGTATACCAGAATTTATTGTTGTAAATAAACCAACTCTGACACCACAATATAAAGCAATTCCAACACCTGAAAGAACTGGTAAAATAGTTGTTAATATAGTTAATATTTCTCCAGGTGGTAAAATGACATGCTTTAGACCACTATCAACTTTTGTCCATTTATTTTTTAAATTATTATAATGACTTAATAATTGTTTTATAACTCTTTTTTCATTCATAAAATTTTCAATTATAAGATTATTAATATTTGCTTTGAATGTATCATTTTCGAATTAAGTTTAAAATTAAGTTCATGTTAACCTTTTTTGTGAGATTACATCTTTACACATCACTGTCATTGGTGGTTTCGTCCAGAATCCATAATATTCTGTCAATATTTTTAAAACATTTTATTTAATTATTTTAAAAATAATCTCAAGTTATTTTATAGAATTTCAACTTTCTTTAAAATTTAAATGGTCTAATCACTCTTAATATAGAATAATCTTTAAATCAATCTTCAGCTAGGTCCACATTTTTAAATTAGTTGTTAAAAATATTAAAGAGCCCTTCATGTAATAGAATAATAGGATAAATTGAAAATAAATATTGTATATTTAAAGTTAAATTTTACATTTAGATAGAGAAAATAAAGGGATAATTGTTCATAATAAAAGTTAAACGAAAAAAAATAATTTTAAAATAAAATTATTATTGACAAACAATAATTATTAAATGAAAATCAGAATTAAATAAAGATTTCAAAATTAATATAAGAAAATAATTTGTTCTTCATATGAAATAAAATAAATAATTAGTAAATAATTTAATAATAAAAAAATTATAGATACGTATCAAGCGACATTGATCTTAATTTGGGAGTTAACTGTACATTTCAACTCGGTGATTTTGCTGCAAGTGTCGATAGCAAAATCTTACTATAAAAGTGGTGGCAATTGACAGTCGCATATTAGAAAAATAACTGAACACAGACTAGTGATTTCCTATGATAGAAAATAACAGAAAAAGAGAAGAGCACAGATCAGTTAATGGTTTTGCCAGATTATTTGATGATTATTAGAACATTTGCATTGAAACTCACGAAAAGGTTATTAATTTTTCATATCAATATTTTTTAGAATATTCGTGGACGGTGTTTCCCGAATACCGAGACCTGTATAAAAGTGATAGTGTAGAGCGTTGGTAATTTTGTTACGCGAGCCAGTGTTGTAGTAAAAACCAAGAGCAGCTCCTTGGGTAGTATCTCAATTTCGTGAGTAAACTTGATCTGTGATTGTGACTAAACTTCAATAAGGGTTAAGTCCTTGGTATTATTTGGTGGTATTATTTGACTCAAGTTGTAAATTATTGAAGAAATATACCTTATATTTCAACTTCTTTCGTTAAGATGCCAGTTAGCTAGATAGTATTGCTGTGCTCTACATCCGGTACACTCAACAATAATTATATTTCTGAGGCAATTTGAAAAAATTAATTACCAAAAAAATGTTCACAAAACGATTTATTTCGTATGAATGATATGTGCAAATAAATTACAATAAATCTATACTTATTTATTGATTCTTTCATCAACCATTATCAATTTATGTTTTCAGGGGTATTGATGGTAATTTAAAAATCATTACATTTATTAAATTATAAAGTGTTTATTGAATTATAAAATTATAATAAAATATAAAATTATAAAAAACAAATTTATGTAATTTAAGTGAAAAACGAAGTCAAATAATTGAATATTGTTCAGGGAATGATCTATCAGAAAATATGTGAAATAATCATAATTATTTTGTAATTCTGTGGCGATATCACGTTTTGAATGTAAGTTATGTAACAAACAAGTATTTGGGTATTTAGTACACAACAAATCTGTTGCAAAGGAAACCTTAGTGTTGTGTCTACATTTTGCCTGATATCATCATCAAATGCTTGTGTTCATCGATTTCTAGAATTTGCCAAGTTTTATTGTTGATTCTCT
>JBBMOY010286670.1:0-12149 GCA_037951405.1 Platydemus manokwari | reverse complement strand
GTGTCGATCACTAATAGCCCACACAAAATCAATACTGATATTTTAATAATATGAATATTTCTTACCGATATATTAATCATTTTGACAATCAATATGGAAGTCAGATAATCATTATTATGCATGTCAAGAATCCCTTTTTTGATAGCAATAAAGGTCAAAAACCTGTTTTCTTCGTGGAAGAAGAGAATAAGTACAGTTGAAATCGGCTTTGTATTTATTCTGGAATGCTTTCAGTATATCATACTTCGGGAATAATTATAGAATTATCAACAGTTATAAATTTATAAGTTTATCATTCAAGTCATGGGATACATTCGAATTCGATGAAAGTAGAATTAAATGATGATTACCAAAAGTTATTAACAAATCACTTTATACGTATTATATAGTAATTTTATTTTATATATAAAATATAATTATGTTTTATTATAATCATTATAGGAATCAATTGTGCGTTGATCATAGAGATCAGGAAACATAATTACATTCTTAAATTCAACATTTGTTTGGAAAATCCAATATCTTGGCTTTTCCCTCCTTCAACAATTATAATCGGATCTTTTGGTATAATATTTACTCATATCCTCTCAACTCTATCATAATTATTTCTAATCTACAACTATTTACCATTGTTAGTGGTTCTGATAATGAAAGACTTGATGCGTGAATGCCTATGAAGAACGAAATTACTTATTCGATTTTAATCTAATAAAATATTTTTTAAAACTATCAATTTTAACTAAGGTTTTACTTTTTAACTTTTAAATGAAATGAATTAGATAAATACGATTTATTTTATTTGTTCAAGATATTCATAACAGTTCAAATATCCCATTGGAGAATGCATAAAACTGAAATATTAAAATTTAGTTTTCCTTTCTAATTTCTGTTATTGTTAACATTTTGTGTTTATTATTTTTGATAATATTAAAATTATATAATCTTTTAAATAATAATTTTATTTTTATTATAATTACAATTCATTATTATTATTACTATTGATTATTACGTCATTATTATTATTTATCATTAATAGTAAAACCTCCCACAAACCTCCCAAATCATTTGAAAATTTAAAATACGAAAAAAACTCAAAAAAACAAACTGGAAGAAAATTTGAAATTTTTGAGAATAATTTTTTCATCTCACTTTGATGATTTGTTTTTTATTGTTTGATAATTTGTCAATAAATCGTGTCGCATCTTAATTAAGAAGTGGGCTTCGTTTGATTGTGTGCAGAATGTAGCCCAATATAAAATGGCAATATAGACATATAAACTATAAACGAGAAACCTGCTCCATGGATTACATCATGTAATTTTTTTTTATACATCAATATTATTAATTGCTTTTTTGCTGCGATCGAGCCGAGAGAAAATTGAAGATGCATTGATTATGCAGTTACATTTACTACATTATTCAATCGTTCATGTGGAAATTCTTTGCTCAGTACAGGAACAATTCTGCAATTCATAAAAGAAACAGTTTATTCTAATTAGCAAACATGAGAAAAATATATTATTCGACTTGCTTTGTATGGAGATTTTTCTTGTCTGCATAAATTTTTTTTTTCAATATCAAGCTGAACGTTATTTTTGTAATGTATAATTAGAGATGGATATGTGTGTAGAGATATTTGAATATTATGACTGCTATTCACGGAAATAATATTTATATTATTAATTATTAAAAGGCCTTTGAGAGCTTTCCTTGTTGGAACATTGTCAATGGTAATTGATATTGAACCGACAGGCTGGTCCTACATTGTCCTTACTACTCATCAGTATCAGATTGGAATTTGAATTTACTTTTTAATAATTCGCTCATTGAGTTATTAAAACTCGCACCCATTTCATACTATCTCAACATCACTATTCCGTCTTAGGTACGCCTTGTAGCTACATTATTGCTCCATACCATCTTATACCTTATAGTGATATAAATAAAAATAAATATAAATTTCACTGACTGAACTCATTCTACACCGGCAATTTGTTGTACAAACCTTGATCTTTATCATTATGCATTTTACGTGACCTTGCATTGAAAAGCTACAATTTCAGCAGATAAACTAAGGATAAACTCAAATCAAAATTTAGTTATAAAGTCATACGAAAATTATATTGCAAAAAGGCCTAATGTCATATTTTGGAAATATGTTAAAGGCTTGATAAGGAGTGAAATTTATGCCTTCGATTTTTTGCTTATTTGAATCACTAAAAGCGATTAATGAAATATCGTTAGATTTTCATTATTTAGCTCAAAGTTCCTAACTAATAATTACAATCAAGGATATAATTTCTGAAGTCCATTTTTAGCAAATAAATTCCAATCATTGTTACCGGTAGCTATCTTATTTAAATTTTAAAATTCGTTAGTCAGTTATGCAGAATTGTATTTCTAAAAACATTTTTTAAAACTAAAATATTTCAGACTGAATTAATGCAGATCTTGATCAAATATTTAAATATTAAAATAAATAAATATTAATATGTCAATCTTAAAATTATTGAAAAATCATTCGATAATTTATGATTTATCAAAATTATTTAAAAATTTTTAACTATAAATTTTAAAATTAGTTTCATTTTAAATTTAATTAAAATTTTAAATTTCTTCAAAATCATTAAATGACAGTTTGTCATAAAAAATTGCTAACTAAAATGCAGTGAGTTCAAATCCACCACAGAAGACCAAACAATCTATTGATAGAATCGAATTGCCATCCGACACCGATGAGTAGAAATTTATGCAATAACTGGTTGATCAATATGCGATTGAGTTATCAGTAAGCTCTCAAAACCCACTCACTGTAACCATGAAAATAATTATAATTGTGATAATAATGATATTGGTATTAGAAACCAGAGTTCGCTTGTAAGTATTTCCCAATCAAATTAATATCTCTTGAATTCCTAATTCTTTCATTATTATCTGTGGAATTAGCTTCTAAAAGAAGAAATTTTACTGAAATCTAAGAAAAATTTACATCAATTCTTTAATATATTTAATAAACTACTTTCAATATTCTGGCAGTCTTCAGAGAAAGATGTTATAAAAATTAATAGATTTGTTTGATAAAATGGGTCTGGTGAATGTTTTATAGCTTCACGAGATGCAATTTATTTTCTGTCAAAATCTTTTGAAAAGAAAGAAGCATGTATAATTACAATGACTTGGCATGAAGAGAGTATGTTGGATAAAAAAGAAGATTCCAACGCAACTCCCATAGATTCCTTAAAGTAGAGACTGTTGTTTTTGATCTGATGTTATTATTATTAGAGCGATATCCTTTTAAATGGCTAAAACATGAAGTTTTTCTTTAATGGCTACACTTCCCTCAAATAGTTCAAGTGATATTCGAATTAATTCATTGATTTAAAATATCATCTCATCTTTTTAATCCAATGAGAACAAAGTTCCGCATTTTCCAAAATAGTGAACCAGACTTTACTATGAATTGATCTAGCTCAGTCCAATGTTTCCAACTCTGTTTAGGTCGAATATATTCGTATTGTACCCATTTTCCATCATTTTTAAACATGTTTTCTAGAAAAAAGATAATCAGTCAGCTGACATACGAAAGAATTCCATGACGTCATTCTAACCAAGATTTGTGAATAAAATATAAACCATGGTACTCAGTACTAACATAAACCTGTAAAATGAATGCATTTCACTGAAACAATCTAACTGCAATGGATAGTATTTTCAAATAAATGTATAGCCAAAAGTTATGGCATGTTGTATGTGCTCAACTTTTTATTAAGCGTTCTCATTGTCAAGATTGGCAATTGGTCGACTGGGATTGGTCGATTCCTGTATATGTGTCGTTATGCAAGTGTGTATTTCAATAAATTGGAATACTCGATTTGTGAGGTTTTTGATTGATCTAACATATCGTGATATTATGACTGTGTAATCATGCGTGCAATATATAAAAACAGGGGTTCCCTTATACCGGCTGTCTTTATTTCCTTAATCTTCCATATCCGACAATTTTATTATGAATAAACAGGTCAATGATAAAGAACTTCAGATCACGATTATTCATATATAGCACATACACTAGCAAAGAGTTTGAAAAAAATCGTATATGTGAGTTATACTTACATATTTATTTAAGAAGTTATTTTTTACGAAAGAATTTTTTAGATTGAATCAACGTCGAGATGATTTCCCAACAGAAAATTTCCTATTTATAACGATTGCTTTGACAAATCACTGAAACTCTGCTGACACGACTATTATTTCAAGAAAAATGTCAAATTTGATGACTTAAAAGCAAAAAAAAATAATTTGAGACTCAACAAAAATTATGTCACAATGACAAGAATTGTGATGACAAAAAACCCATTTTTTCAATTTTAAAAATATTAAAAATATTTAATAATTTTGTCAAAATAATTTCATATTTGATTATAAAAAAATAATCGATAATAATGAAATGAATTTTATAATCGTATTTAGTAAATATAGATTTAGTATTGATTTTTTTAAATAAATTTTTTTATTTAGAGGAAATTCCTGAAATAATTTATCGATCGGAAATTTTGTTTTAATAATGGATGAAATAATTTTATTTAAGATAAATTTGATTGAAACATGTCTGAGACCAACTGTGACAACAATGTGGAAATGTGGAAGATTAAAAAATTGATCAACAATCTTCAAGCTGCCAGAGGGTGAGAAAATGATCAAAATTTTATTGATTTTTTTATAAATATATGTTTATTTCCTCAGTAATGGAACAAGTATGATTTCACTCATTATCAAGCCAGGAGATCAAATCAGTAAAATCGGTAAAATGTTGGCTGATGAAGCTGGTACTGCTTCCAATATCAAGAGTCGCGTTAATCGTTTGTCCGTCCTCAGTGCCATTACATCTACTCAACAACGATTGAAGTTATATAATAAAACACCAAATAACGGTTTGGTGGTATACTGTGGAACGATCATGACAGATGAAGGCAAGGAAAAGAAAGTCAATATCGATTTCGAACCTTTTCAACCAGTAAATACTTCTCTTTATTTATGTGACAACAAGTTCCATACCGACGCTTTGAGTTCTCTTTTGGAAGACACGAGTAAATTTGGATTTATCATTGTCGATGGTAGTGGAGCACTGTTCGGTACGTTGTCTGGTAATACCCGGGATGTGTTGACGAAATTTACTGTTGATTTGCCGAAAAAACACGGTCGTGGTGGTCAGTCAGCTTTGCGTTTCGCTCGATTGAGAGTTGAAAAGCGTCACAATTATGTCAGAAAAGTAGCAGAAACAGCAGTGCAAATGTTCATCACAAATGACAAAGTCAATGTCGAGAGTCTCGTTTTGGCTGGTAGTGCTGATTTCAAAAATGATTTACACGAATCTGATTTGTTCGATCCTCGATTACTCGCCAAGGTCGTGAAGAAAGTTGATATATCCTATGGTGGTGAACAAGGGTTCAATCAAGCCATTGAATTGTCAACGGAATGTTTGGCCAACGTCAAATTCATCCAAGAACAGAAATTGATCAAAAAATTCTTTGACGAAATTAATATGGTATTTCATTGTTTTGATAAAAGTTCTGATAATAAAATTGATTTGTAGAACACTGGTCGATACTGTTTTGGAGTTGACGACACAATGAATGGATTGAAAATGGGTGCAGTCGAAACGATCATTGTTTACGAAAATCTAGCTATCAATCGTTATACATTGAGAAATAACAGCACCGGTGAAATCACTGAACTATTATTGCGACCAGATCAAAAGAAAGAACGAGCTAATTTCATTGATAAAGCCACAAACACTGAACTGGAACTCATCGAAGAACAATTGCTTCTCGATTATCTCACATTGAAATACAAAGAATTCGGAGCAGTATTGCAAATCGTCAGTGATAAATCTGCCGAAGGATCACAATTCGTGAAGGGATTCGGTGGAATTGGAGGGCTTTTAAGATACAAAGTTGACTTTCAAGATTTTGGAGGAAATGAATTCGATAATGATGATGACGATTTCGACATGGATGATTATTGACCTCCTTTGGAAGTTACTCAGTCATCAAATGCGGTTGGGGTTCTTCAAGAGGGAGTCTCGGATCGTGCTTGAGTCATGTTAAATAAATTATTTTCTCTAACTTATTACATTTTATAGAAAATATAATATATTTGTAATCGTGGTATTATAATCATTATTGATGAATTTGTTTATGTAAATATAAAATAATTCATTTCATTTGATAATTTTACTGGTACAAAATATAGTTCATAGAAATCATCATATGTTTTTACCTGGACAGTTTCTCTAATAATTATAATATTCGTTTATATCAATCACAACAGTACTTATAAAGAGTTATTCATCAGATCTTCAATCAATTTATTATGGGGTTTGTATCATAGGGCATTGCCCAGCAATTTTACATAATACTTACACAACACTGATCGAAACATTCCGAAATTTTTCATCTGTTAGGATTAAAGAGGTTATTTTAGAAATCCAATTATTAACATTATGATCGATATAATATATCGAATATTTTTTTAGTCAAATAACTGTGGGTTAGAGATCGAATTCAAAGGAGCTAATATTTATAAATAAACATTGATATTCGAGATATTTATACATTAAAATATGGGTATGTACATGGTTCTTTCTTTCGATCGATCCATGAATCACAGTTCGCTAGTTCAATCATAAAATCAATTCAACATTTCAATAAATTCTGTCTCCGCCATCCAGTCGATGTTGTCTTGGAAAATCTCTTCCCTCCTTGGTCCTGTTCTCTTTTCCTTATGAAATTTCCATTGTAGATAGCTCGCATTTATATTGGACTTCATGCATGCTAGAGCTATTTTATTTATCATTTTCTTGTTCATCTCTAACTTCTTTAGAACTGTATCATTCGTCTGTGTTCGCCAAGTTTCGAGAACTCCTACAACAAAAGTAAACAATTATAATTAATTACGTGCACTATTGTGAAATTAGAATGAATTCAAGACGTAATAACCAAAACTCAAGAAAATCATGTTAAGGTTATGATGCAACTCCTTAATAATAATGATAATAATTCCAGTGTTCAGTAACCATGGATATCTTTTAATTGTATCAGAAGAGTAGTCAATATTAATTTCATTCTATCATTTCTAAACTTAATCGTTTTCACTTTCGTATTAATTTGTCTATCCATTCCTATTCTATTTCGGTGAATTATACAGGACCATCCAGAAATATAAATGCGTCAGTCTTCTGAAGTTTTTTTAAGATCTTTTACACAGTAGTCAAAAAATGTATTGTCCTTTTAACTTGATTCAGCGGAATATTTTTTGATGAGATTTTATAAATAGTTCCTATTTTTATCAAGTTTTGATTTTAAAGAAAAAGGATTTTATATAAGATATAAATGATATAAAGTAGCACCTGTTATCGAATCATTCAAACGAGCCATACATTTATGATATCCAAAATATCAACTAGGATAACATAGCACGTCTCTCTTTCACCTGGAAATGGCTAACAATCAGCTTGCTATCACCGACAAATAATCGAGAATAATTCAACATCAATAGATGATCCAATATTACATAAATTACATCATAAATCTATATGACAATGCTCTGTGCGAGAGTCCTGATGAAGTAAAAATATTTATTGGGAAGCAGTTGTTGTAAATTTCGGTAATTCCTTCGAGAAATTGTAATAAGTAAAGGAAAATAAGTTATATCTTGAAATCAATAAATATTAATTAAATAAATAACCTGCTAAATATTGATAGATAAAATTTTAAAAATTTATCACATAATTCTTTTAAAATCAGCGAATTTTCATGTAGAAAATAACAGACATGTTATGTTTAAGCCAGATCAATTTTCAATTTCATAAAATCCAATTTTTATGTTAAAAAATTACGTTAGATTGCAGTTAAATTATTTCTCAAAACTCTTATAGTATTGCCGCCTCTCATCATATATCGTAAATACGAGAATCATTATGGTGATATTCAGAACCAAAATGTTGTTAATACGATAAATAGTTTTTGTAAATAGATTAAATCTAAAAACCCAGCAGACTAAATCTATCGTGTATAAGGATAACGCATCTAGTAAATTATATAGTGAATAATAATTGATCCTATTAGAAAGATAAATATACTGTTCTCGAGTTTATTATTCTGTTTTTTGCTAATATTTGATTGATTGTTGTGTAGTATAGACCGTGAAAAGTTGAGATTTAAGCGGTAAATATAAATTTTCTATCAGTTTGATTTAGTTGATCGATGTATATCCTAATCTCGTATTTTATGAAGTTAAGCATAAAATGCAATAATAATATAATAGATTTACACGACATAATTTACATGGCACAGACTCATAATAAAATCACGTTAATTTGTTCTCATAATAGTTCCGGATTTGTATTGCAAATTTGAATTCAATCTGCAATTTAATTAGTGAGTTTCATTTAACATATTTCATCTACTAGAGTTTCCATATGTGAAGATTGGAGAGCAATTCAGAATTTTGTTTGTCTATTGTTGAGCAGAAGTTCGACTTTGACACTTTGTAACCTTTGTTTCAACCGTTTATATAGACACATGCCTACACAGTCATACAGACTTAATAATCAGCCAATCAGGAACGAGATAATTGAAGATCTCAATTCAATGAAAAGGTTTAATCACACAACAACACACACGTGAAGATTGACTAATCCCAGATATGGAAAATTAATAGACCCAATTGAAATTGAAAAATAACAAATCAGATCGAGACACTCAATTTCATATGCAAAATCTAAGTATACAGGACGGCCATTACTCAGTAGAAGCCATTAAAAATTTTGTTAACTTGTACTGAGCATGATATCTGTTGATTTATAAATAATCTAACAATAATGATGAATGCTTAGTGAAAGTGCCAATTTTTATATTACTAATAGAATCATTGAAGGATTATATTAATGCTATGTGGAGTGTGTTGGAAATAATTTAAAAATTGATAACAAAAAGCATGAAATGTTACCTGTCAGTTAATACGACAACAAATTAGGGACTTCTATATCAACACTCTTTGATTGGATTTTTATTATCCATTGGTGAATACCAGTAAAAAAGAACGAACAAACTTTGAATCAATGACAATGATAAGAGATGAAAATTCAAATATCCAAACATGACACAGGAACTACCTAATACATAGCCTATAAAATGGGTCGACTCTCGGCAAAGATTGTCAGTGATTTATAGTCCATTGCGTTTTGAGGATATATTTCATCTTCTTATTTCGGGTGCTGAGACCTGACTTTTGTATGCAATTCTTTTATGATTTTGATTTTTATTCTCATAATTTATTATATTGTGTCATGGTAAATTCTATTTCACTTTATTTACTGTGTGATTTAGTAATACCAATAATAATCCAACTGTGAATGGATTCGGTAACTGGAAATCAAATGGAAACTCAACAATAGGTAGCCGTAACAAAGTGATTAACAATATGTAAATAAAGTCAAATGTCGTGGATTCGAAGCAATCAGTAAATCAATTTTATTACAGTCAATTCGAGATTTTAACCCATACTGTTATGAGTTAAAAGTACTCAAATATGGGTTTACCTGTAAACTACTTGTTGAATTTGTCAATAGTTTGATTAGCGTACATTACAGATCAAACGAATACAATCCCAAATAAAATTATAACAGAAAATAATTATTTATTCCCATATTTCACACTCTCAGTGCCAACATACAATGATATTGATAATTACAAAAATTAATTTTCTTAATGACATTGGACATAATATCGGATATCGTGTTTCAGCCAACGATTGCTTCACGCCTTCTAGGCCAATGATCCACAATTTATGAAATCTATTCTAACAATAATATGTTGATAAATTCCATTGATTGCATACCGCTGGTTTGACCAAGTAATTCACTCGTAGATTTGAAATCGATATTCCGCACCGACTTAGACGAATAAAAAGTGATATAAAACAGAAAAATAGAAACAATATCAAGAAATTTATTTCAATAAATGCTTAAAAGGTGAGAAAATTTCTTTGATGCAATTGATTTATGAGGATAAATAAATATTTGTTGATTGGTCGAGATATTTGTAATTTCGAATTATTGAAAGGTGAAAGAAATTTCACGGCTGTCCGGTATGTTAGGAGTTTTACCAATACGTTGGAGCTAACGCCTAATTTTACATTTCATATAATAGTGCTAAGACATAGAAAAGAAACGCTAACTAGTTTACAAATGAATGAAAATCAGATGCTGGCGAGTCAAAAGCCGAAATCGAAGAAAAATCATGGTTGATCTTTCATGAGAAGGTTTCAGAAAAATATATTCCGAATATATAGTAGGCTTGAGGAAACAAAAAATAAGCACAAAAAGGCGCTCATGGTATGCACACAAAAAACAAAAAATAATAAAATTAGATTCTGGAAGCACAGGAAAAAACATACAAACTTCAAAGTTAATTTAGATTATAAGAAAGAATATGCAGATTAGACTATAAATATCTGAAAAAATGGA
The DNA here is from genome assembly GCA_037951405.1 of Platydemus manokwari. Classification (NCBI taxonomy): domain Eukaryota; kingdom Metazoa; phylum Platyhelminthes; order Tricladida; family Geoplanidae; genus Platydemus; species Platydemus manokwari. Next base: position 1,621 of record JBBMOY010286670.1, on the reverse strand, counting down.
TGAATAACGAAAATCCAAAACAGATGAAGCGTAGCTTCACCTATGTAACTTTTACTTTGTGTTTTTATTCAGATATTATTCGAGTACTACTCTTGGGGAAGGATCGGTCAAATCCTAGCAATCTATCCGGAATTCAATAATATGTAATACAACTGTCCCTTAATAACTGTGCTCAGTTTGACCTTAGGGAGGAAGACTCATTCTCACATTCATACATCAATCATCTTTGACCACTCATCCAAATCTGAACCATAGTAATATCTCATTATCACTTATTCACAAAATTCATCGGATTGATACACGGAATTCGTTTGACTTTGCCTTAGATAAAATCAGTGATATTCTAATTGCGCAAAAAATAGCTTAAATTATTCTATTCCATCAAAAAAACAATGAAGTCGCGGCATTATCAACTTAAGAATCAGACCCTGTTAAGTGTGGCCATAATTTCCAAAATCGAGGAAACAAATTCAGTTACATAACACAATGAAATTTAATACAGAACACCCGCATTGACCAACAATCAACCAACTTTATGATTACCCTACTCGACTTTGATTCATCACCAAAAACTCTACCCGGATTCCCAATGAAATTAATGCCCTACAATTTAGACAAAGTAACATTTGCTGAGAAATCTCTTGTATGTGTAACCTTCCTTTTCTTTTCACACAGGACAATGCACACTCAGCCATACCATATACTAACTGATACCTCAACTCAATTGTCAGTGATTCATTTCAAACAGATCTCCATTGCCTGAGCGCAAGGTTCTGACTCCAATTAATGTCTACCAATTATCAAAAACATTTGCACACAATTCATTCTAATCTTTTTCATTTAGCATTGCATTATTAAGGATGTTAAAAGTGGGAACACAGGAATAAATTATAATTTTTCAGCATTTGTACCCTCTTTCTCCTTCTTTTTCCAGATGCTTAAGCCTGACATAGAAGTTTGTCACCGGAGGTCTATACATCTATAAAATCAATAATTCAGTAAAGTATCCTATGTACAGGTAAGATATACCCAGAAACATCAAATTCAACACATTACGTCTCGTCAACACAAACTTAAAGAAAAGCTCCCGACAGATTCGTCCATAATTTTACAATTCCAACAAAATATTCCACCACAATGAACTTAGACACAAAATCCAGTTCCTTAACCACTTTCACCTACTAAAAACTCTCCGACCAACAGATATGACGTCTTGGCTACATGAATATAATATAATATTCCAGCAATTGACTTCAAAATTTCATCAACCTGCCAAATAATTCAACAGAACTCTTGTAATTTCCTTTGGTCTTCTCGATCCCGTATCAGTCTGCTCACTTATTCTTCTCACCAAAAAATTCAGAAAAACAAAAAATTCGCAGGTAAGTTCCAATATTCGGCGCTACCGTAAACCATGCAATGCAGATAGATTTCTCGTCTAGTAACAGGAATAACAGTGAAAAACGATATTTTAATACAACTAAGTTTTTTAAAAGAATACACGCTTGTCATTAATTTTTACGTATCACTTTGTGCTTCATCGAGCCACCAAGGTTTTCTTTGATATTGGTACTTAGTGCGTGATATTTCTGTAAGTCTGTAGCTACAGTGGAAGTACATA
>JBBMOY010285559.1:0-12153 GCA_037951405.1 Platydemus manokwari | reverse complement strand
TAAACAATTCTCTTATTCATGTAAATAATTATCTTAAATTGTGCAAAATTTATTTTAAAACTTAAAAAACCCTATAACTACCGTGTTTTGACCAAAATGATGAGTATAGTCCAATTTATTACTGAAATACTGTGTCAATCTTTTGTTACCTTGTGGACTTTATCTTTAATCCTTCCTAGTTTTATTTTTGAAACTTATAATTCTTTGTAGTTAATCTAATATGCTAATTTATCACATTTATCATCATAAATAATGACCTGTAACTCTACTTTACTACAGCGGAAAACAAAAGTTTAATTTTATTGATCAACTTTTTGACCTGAACTCTAACAAATTCCAATGCTCATTATTGTCTTTAGATATGCTGTATATACCCATTAATGAATAAATCCTTCTAATTTCCGTTTTAGAGTAATTATAAGCAATTAAGGTTCTAACTTCATCTCCAACGCCAAATATCATTATAATTGTCATAAAAATTATTGCTTAAGGATAACATTCCTACTTTTAGTTCTTCGATTTTGTTAAATATATTCAATTTTTATTATTAATTAATTTAATTTCACTAGATTCTTTGTTCTTCTCTTTAATAACAACGACTTTTAAAATTTTATTATCACTAAAAATGACATTCTGATTATATTAGATAAACTCTGGATTGATGGGCGTGAAAGCTCACCACCTTTTGGAGAAGATTACTGGAATCTGCTCGCGTTTAGTAGACATGACCTAACGAAATGCCCGAAATTACCACAAAGAAAAGTATTTTATGTGGTATTGAGCTTTAACATTGTCTCTGCTGTGATTTTCATATGATTCTTGCTTTGCAGTCTCTAGATAAATGGCCATATCTGCCGCATTAGAAGCATGATATTATCTCTAACTGGTGAATCTTTTCGTTTGAGAATTTGGAAAGTGGAACTACTTTGAGATTTTAAAGGATTCTTGTTTGCAAATGCGAATTTGCAATGGTTAGCATATCGCCAGATTCGTTTAAATTTGAAGAATGTTATCAATTACTGCCTCTTTGGAGAGTCATTGGTTGAAGATAGTTGAAATTTGGCAAATGTTCATGTGGATTTCGACTTAGTGTTGTCGATAAATTTTGTGGGTGATAACCTTTCGATTTCACACATTGTAGCAATATCAGTTTCTGTGGCATACGTGACGTGATGTTGAATTATAGAAGTGAAATTAATTTCTACTCTCAGAGTCTTTTTAATGAGCTCATATTAGTTATTGTAGTCGGTGAGACTGAGAATTGTAATAATGTGATGATGAGCTCCTTTTAAAAATTGATCCTCGACCGCTTTTCGGGTTTGGATATTCTGTTTTCAGTCAAAATGTCTGTTAGAGTTGATAAGTGGCATCCAAAATCACCGACTGTTTCACCGGCTTTCTAATATATGTAGAAAATTTTGACCGAATGATGGAGCCTACATCTCTCTTGATCTATTACTCCAATTGTGCGTCTTTCATGGCCGTCCACTGATTATATTTCTTCGATTAATTTTGTTTTAGGCTTCTCTTGTTGCGCCTTTTGAGTAGAGAGGGAGTCGTTAGATCATTGTTCTTTTGGCTCATCGCTTAAACAGAAGGCTAAATGAAATATTGTGTCATGAAGTCAACAAGACTCACTGGACCTCCTGCATATTAGTCGACTAGTAGTTGTAGACTGCTGGTAAAGCCTGTTTCTAGAATCGCTCTGATCTGAAATTGAACTTGTTATTATCCTTAAGGGATCTGGTTGTCCAAATCCTGACTACCTAAAATCATAAGGTTAGTTTTTGTTCGATATTAGCCTTGGTAAATAATTGTTGTGATCCAAAAGGATTGAAGGTTGTAATTTATATTTTACTAAATTGCATTAATCAGTATGTACATAAACGACACCAAAACTTAACAGTGTTCTATAAATCAATACATAACAACAGCATAAAAATTGGTTTCCAATTGTTCAATTTGTTTACCACTTTTTTTTCTTTTATATCTCAAGTTCCAATTGGATATATTGATTTCGTGTGCTGAGGATTGGTCAATCGCTATTTATGTGTTACTGTGTAGTTATTGTCATTTTTCAAATTAGAATTTTTCATCTAAGTCTTCTGTAATTGGTTAGTTGCTATCTTTGTATGGTTATATAGGTTTTCGGTAAGTCACAAAACATCTAAAATATTCAAGGAAACCGTGGAAATGACCTTCAAACGGTTGATATACATGGATAGCTAATAACCAATCAGATTTATATATTTAGAATCCAATAATTGACTAGGGCATATAAACAGATGGTATTATCGAGATTCGTCAATAGCAAGAGAGAAATTGTAATTATTGAAAACACATTAAATCAGATTACTAATATCGTAGATATAATTAGATTTTCAGTGATTATTCTATTGGTAGAAACTTCGACCATGCTAATAACTGTGTTCATGTAGATTTATCATTATTATTAAAATTTATTGATCTTAATTTTTGAAATTGTTCCCTCCTACAGCGTCTCTTTTATGTTTTAGATAGTAAAATCATAATTTTTGATTGTGTGAAGTTAGAGTTACTTGATAGATCAATTAAATTCATTGTGAAAATATGTTTTGAATTTGATATTTAGAACTTTGGGACTTTAAAATGCTCACATGTTGTTTGTTTTCAACAATGTAAGATACAGATTTTTGAAACATCTTAACTCAGAAACCAAGCAACCGTATACATTTCAACTGGACGAAACACAAACTCACAAAATCAAACAAGCACAGTTCGTAAAAATTCAAAAAACCAATAAACATTACTGAAAACTAAACATCAAATGAACATACATATAGAAAGCAGATCTTTTATCCTGAATACAGTAATAAATGACCATGACTTTTAGACTTTAAAAACAATATAAACTGTATATAATTTGTTGTCTGAAACTGTACAAAATAATAAATCTTCAACACGAAAACACAGAATAAATAAAAAGTAATTGACTCAAATAAACACAAAATATCGAACAGAGCTTAATTGTGATAAACTATTATTTTTGGGAAAATTAATTTCCGTCAAATTGTTTGCCATATTTCTCATGATACCACTATTCGAATTAAAATAATTACCATTGATTTTTGAAAAAAATATTATAAATACAATAATAGTATTAATGTTTGCTAGCAATGAAAATTCGAAAAGTCTATTAGAAATAATACGTAAATTGAATACATCTTTTGACAAAGATATTTTAAAACAATGTGAAAAGGAATTGAATAAAAGAATAATTCAGGAAGAAGAAATTATTCATATGGGTACGATTTTAAAAAAGGTTTTGGATTTAAATGGAATGCCAAAACAACAATTCCTTAATCGTTTAAATCGCATACCTCCATATAGACGAAAACCTAAAGATGACAGACCCTTTCAACATATATTGTCGGTAACATTGGACGATCTCTGTGAAAAAAATCAGTTCTCAAATTCCTGCGAATATATAAGGCAAATTATCTTTCACAGTGATATGGAACAATTGAAGAATTGTCAAAAATGGATGAATGATAATTCAGAGAATCTAATTATAGAATTGACGAGTTTGAAATTTTCAATTCATTCTCTAGTTCAGATTGAAGAATCGTGTTACACTATAGCAATCATTGTATTAAAATTTCCGTTTGTGTTTGGTAAATATTTCAAGAAAATTTGCAATTTTTTATTGATGATAATTACCGAAGGATCGGCAGTGATTCAGAATTATGTCGACCTCAGAAATGAAAAACTGAGAGAAACAACATCAATTTCCTTTGATCAAGACACTGAACAACCTTTCCATTTTCCATTATTTTATTTTACAAACAATAATTGTCTAAACAAACAGTTATCTATCGCTTATTCCACACTTGCATTCTGCTTGGATTACGGATGTAATCCGCCTTCGATTCTATTTTTATTAACATATGCAATAAACACGAAAGAAGTAGTCCGATATTGTCTTGTTTGGCTAATTAGAGCAACAATTCTATCAATTGACAAAGATAAATGCAAAACTGATAAGGAATGGAGTGACTTACCATGGAGAATACATAACGAATTGATTAAGCTTTATATTGATAAAAATTCGAAAATTCGAAATATGGTTTCAGATATAAGTTCTCACATTAAGCAGTGTTCACCTATAAAATTGCCTTTTATTACTAAACCTGTTTTAGACACGGTAGATTTAATGACTAAAGTTATTGATCAAAAACGACTTGAACCTTATGTAGAAACTAATAAAGTAGAGATTGATGAAGTTAGTATGTGGAAAAAGTTGTTAGATCTCGAAAAGAACATTAAAAAAATATCTGATGAATCATCGTCTGGTGGATCGACTTCCTCCAAATCCAAGACACCGACGCCAAGCTTTGAAGAAGATCACAAAGGTCTGTTAACAGATGTATCAACTCCTCATTTGGAATTATTTTATTCAACTTTGTCTCCTACGAACGATTTATTACCTCAACATACCAGGAAATCAATTGTTCTTCCTAATTTGAAATCTTTAATGACTTTGACTAAGTTAAGAACTCAAATATTACGAAAGAATCGAACAAAAAAATCAAAATTAATGATTAATGATGCAACTTCCTAATTTGTTCAATTAAAATTTACAATACACCAATTTAATTTCGTTAACCTGATGTTAAAAATTCCTATTCGAGTTCTACAAAAATAAATATAAATTTATTTGACTCACTGCTTAAATCTTAAGTGAGTGTGTATTCGTTACGTTTGCAAGTTTATATAGGCAAAAATGCATTCAATGTACACGATGTTGTATTTTTGAAATACACGTAATTTTTTTAAAATGAGAGGTATGTTCACACTTTAATGAGACATTAAAATTTTTTACAAAATCTCCGACATGAGAATCATTGTTTTTGGGATGTAATTTTGGTATTTCGGAGCATCTTTTCGCCTCAGAAACGTGAAATCCCCTCAGAAAATATCATGAAAAAATGAAGAAGCTCATTTCATAAACAAAGAATACGGAAATCTGAGTTATCTCTCGCTATTATATGATCTTTAAAATTTTCACCATGAGTTGGTGCAAACTGGTATCGTATAATGTACTCTGAAAATAAAATTGAGATTCCAAGCCTCATACCATTAGAGTTTTATATAAAATATTCATTAACCATTTCCACACAACAAAAAACCGAGCTAAGAATTAGAAATTCACAATTACGGAAAATATTAGCAGTTGGTCAAAAAATTGATCATTTGCCATGACCTACGATTAAAGATTTCAGACAAATTAAAGCGATATCTAACATTAACACTGTTAATTTTAGAATTATCATTAATGTTCAAATAAAATTAAATAAATCAAAATTTATTGGAAAAAATTTAAATGTATTGCAAAATAAATTATTATAATCAATTATAACTTTTTCACTCATGACAATATAAAATCATAGATTTGGAGATAGAATAATTTTTTTTATTTGAATTTTTTTCGCTATATATACCAGGGGGTGCGTATGCATCCTATATAATTAATATATTAATTATAATTAATTATATAATTATTAACTAAAATTCTCATCTCTAATTAAATTTCACTGAGATCATCAATCAAAATCAGAACTCGGCTAGGAATAATCATTCTCAGAGATTGATTCAGTCCTATATGTGTCTGATCTGAGGCCTATGAAAGACTGAAACAGGAATTTATGATTGGATAATTCCTATATAACAACCTTAAAATAATGATGCTATTAGTTGCTAAAACTTCTTCGTTTTTAATATTTAAATCAAAATACATATTTTCAACAAAACAAAAAATATATATATTTATAATACATCCATTTTAAACAAATTTTAAAACATTAAAATTTGTTTTCATCTGATTAACTTCTTTTTTAATTATAAAATTGCTCACATCCTTATTTTTTATTTAAAATTATTTTTTGTAACTTTACTAATTTTAATTATTTTTAGTATTTTTAAATAAACTTCACAGACACTATTCGGAAAAATTTAAGAATAAATTTTCAATAAAATAAGTGTATCGTTGTGAATTTTTTCTTTTTCGATGATTTGTGGTGAATGTGAAATTTTGCTTTACTAATTAAAAGCAAACAATTAAATTAATACAATAAAAAAATAATAGGAAATTCCCAGATATTTTCTACTATTGATTTAAACAAAGGATATTGTGTGCCGATGATGATGGGTTATTCGAATTCAATGTATTACCATTCGATTTAAAAGATTAAAATTATCAAACTTTAAAATTAGAGCTTCTCAGTGGGGATGGGCTATACATTTACCATACAATTTCCAGAGAAGATCTGAAACCAAACTCAGCGCGAGTAGATAAAATTTCCGATTCTATCCAATGTTGATGAAGTTAGATCTTTTCTTGGTCTTCCTGATTACTATACAAAATTTAAACAAGATTTCTCACATATTGCTCATCCTCATGAACACTCTATTAAAGAGAAATGCACCATTTCAATGGCAAATCAATAACAAGAAGCTTTTTAATTATTAAAAAAAGACACTAACTCCATATTGTGACATCCAGGTAGGAAGTGACCTTTTATTGTAATCACAGATGCAAGAGGATTTGCAATTTAACTGGCATTGGGACTTCAGGATGGTGGTGAAAAAGACCGCGTTAATGAATATGCAAGTAAGGCTTTGACAAAACATGAAAAAAATCACTCGACTATAGAATTGAAGCATCAGCAATAATTCTTGCAGTAACACATTTGATGGGTTATCAATCACAAATTTATATCTGAAAATTGTATAAACTAAAATATTACACTCAAAGTCTCAGCAACGACAACAAATCTTTTCACAATTCACAAAGAAAATCACTCAAGATGGGATCAGCGCCGGAAGTCAAAAACAGAATGAAAAGTAATCAAAAAGACTAAAACTAATACGGATCATAACCCTCTAAAATGGCTTTTGAATCATAGATATGTTAGTACTAGACTAAGTAAATGGGTCATGACGCTTCCTTCAACATGATATTAAAATCACATACAGATCCGGAAAATCGAATACAAATGTAGGTACCCTGTTGGTAACGAAAGAAGATTGAAATGACTCCAGGAAAACCTCGTGCATGAAAAATCTATGAGGATCAGGAAAACCATATTGAAATTAAACGAATCAAATTATTACTGGAAAAACGAGTTTACAAAGTAGACCCAAAACAATTAATACTGCCCGAATATTTAATATATACAAATTTAATAAATATATTACATCGGTAAATATATATTACTGGTGGTACCACAAAAACAAAAACATATATTACTTGTGCAGTACAGTGACGGTGTTTAAGGATGTCATTTATCCTCGTGAAAGATATTATCGAGCCTGAAATCAAAATAGTATTGGGCTACAATTGGGAATGTTAGATCCTGGTGAACATTTTGAGAAGTATATATAACCAGGCAAAATACTGGTGCACGGATTAATAATGAAAATGAAAGCAATGGACATAGTTGGACCATTCCCTGAAACTAAAAATGGCAATAGACATATACTAGAATTTTGCAATTATTTTCCGTAGTTAGAAATTAAAAAGCAGAAACAATTACATATATTTGAATAAAATATAGTTTTTCATTTAGGGACTCCTAGGAAACTACTAACTGACGGTGGTACCAATCTTTTTAGTGAAATATTCAAAGCTATAACGTATCTATTCTGGATCTTAAAATTAAATACATCACCTTATCACCCATAAACAGATGAATTACCAAAGAGATTCAATGACATTTTAATCAGCATGCTATCGTCATATACCCGAAGAACTGAAAGTGACTTAGATTTTTGTATAGAAATTTTTGTATATAGAAATGCATTACATGAGTTGACATGAGAAACACCATTTTATTTCATGTATTTACGGATAAACAATATGCCTATACATTTGAATTATTAAAAACCTGTAACGCAGTATATGGAAACAGTGGATTATAAATCATTATTGAAAGAGAGATACTAACAAACCGATTAGCCCTCAGTTTCAAACATGGTTTGCAAACTTATCCGGATTTAATTTCGGACTTCAATATAGGAAAGGATCAGATCATGGAAATGTAAATGGACTCTCAAGGAAAGTCGAAAAATTTTGTTCACAATGCTTAACTCCGCACCAAGGGGCTAAAGAAGGTAAACCAAAAAGTCGGTTTATTAATGTTGTTGAGCATTCAATAGGAAATAATGACGAAATAAAAAAGATTAAACTGTCGTTGGTTCCATTTGAAAATGATTAATGAAAACAGAAACAGAAGTCAATTCAGCGGTAAAGAAAAGCAAATATTTTAACAGTTTAGAGAAAAATGAATTGTTTGAAGATATGGTGGTGTATAATGAGAATGGAAAGAAACGAATTGTTGTGTCAGAGATTTATAAGCAAAAACTAGCGGGATACTTTCATGAGGAGTTCTGCCATATTGGTAATAAGAAATTGGTCGATTATATTCAAAAAATTTACTTCTGGCCAAATATGTCTCGAAGCATCGATCGTGAGGTACGAAATTGTGATATTTGTGCAAAACGGAATGTATACACTGGACGGACTACAGAGATTATGATTCCAAGAGAAGAGTTTGGTCCTCTGAAACAGATTGTTGTTGATGTTGCGTACTTTGGACAATTTGTGACTAAAACCAAATACTTGTTGGTTTTTGTAGATAGATTCAGTAAGTTATTAAGCTTAGTGCCACTTATTCGATAAGTCGAGACCAGTACTTCCAAGTCCATCATGGAAAATTGGATATATAGGTACACTGCTCCAAAGTCAATGCTCACTGATTGGGGTCGAGTCTTTGAGGGAAGGGAAATGAAGGAATTAGCAATACTTTTAGGAATAAAACAAGAATTTACCTCTCATACCAACATCACGCAAACAGCATAGCCAAAAGGATAATTAGGACGGTCAGAGACATGGTGGTAACAACGATGGTATCAAAGAAGCAAGCTTTGGATAAATTAATACCTCGGATAGAATTCATCATCAATGCAACATATCAGATTTCAATTCAACATTCTCCTTTTGAAATATTGTTTTGGACTAAGAATTAATATGCATGGGTTACGACTAAAGCCACCGCGACCATGTCATCAAAGAAACGGAAAACTATCTAAAATCAGTAACCACAAATTTAAGGAAATTTGATGCTCAAAAATGAGGTTGTAGAATTTTCGATGTTGGAGAAGAAGTTTAAGTGAAGAAAGAACCACACAAGATAAAAAAAGAGTGGAGATCATTATGAAGGTCCTTCACAGAATTTTGAAATTTTTAAGCCCACATCAAGTACTTATTGATTTCCAAGAACAGCCAAAACCTTGAAGAATTGAGTGGCTAAAAGGATATCAAAATCAACAGGAGAGGGATGTTAGATAAAAATGAGTTTTGTTTGAATATTGAAAGAAACGCGAGTGATTTTAAAATAAATAAATTTTAATGGAAGCAAACGATGTTTTAACTTTTTATTTTATAGTAAATATTATAAGGTATTGTACAAGATTAATAATTATATAAATATAGATAAAAATATTCGATCTTCTTTGCTTTGTATTTATTTAGAAAAAACGGAATATCAGATATTTTATTTTATATTTTGTTATGTTGGAATAATTGAATTAAAATTTACCATTTCGAAGTACTGCGAAATCTGTAGATTATCACTGTTTAGGTAGATGTCGTTTTACAATATAATTTAAGCAAATATAAATTAAAGTAAACGTTGAATACATAAATAAGAAATAAAAATAAGTCATATGCAAAAATGAATGAAGGTCAGGCGAAACCTGATTAATAAATTTAGTTTTACGAATTTATGAATTATCGATTCCGGTGAAAAAAACAAACCAATATTTAATTACAAAAGGTCATTTGATTAAGAGAAAAATCACAATATTAGACATTTAGCAGGAGTACTTGACTAACTTGATAACAATTTATAGAATTAAAAGATGTTAGAAAGAAAAAACAATCAATTCTTTGGTAAGCAACAAATACAATAATAGCAATTAGAAAATCCACACTTTCATCAATACCATTTGCGTTCAAACAATAAGAAGGTAGATATATATTTAAGGTCAACAAGAACAAACTCGATGAAAACAAAGTTATACACGTTCATGTAATCGTGGACTAACAAACCCAACTGAATTTCATTTAATTTAGTTTACATTCATTTGCCATACAAAGTAAATATATTACATCATTTTGTTGATAGTATTTAGTGAATAACGATGATCAAGTCTCATTATTTAATATTATCAAGTCTTATTCTAAAATGTTTTAATATCTCTTCTGACAGTTAAAAGGTTTAAAGGGTATTGTTGAATGAGATGAAATTCTCCAAAATGAAAACCGGATTTTCACCTTGGAACCCCTGTTTTAATACTTTAAACATTTACATGTCCTCACAACAATACACCAATCAGCCAATCAGAGTGAAGTTAGATGGTAAACGACAATTGGGAAAAGTGGCATATCTACACAACAACGCATTCACAGGGATTGACCAATCCCACATGTGGAAAAACTTTAAAAAACAATAATAACGTGGAAAATCAAATATCGAATCAAAATATGATATAGCATGACATAAAAATTACATACAGACCTCGAATATAAAAATCGATGTAAAGATGGCCAACGGCCAGTTGGAAGCCAAGTTTTGGTCGACATCTGGTGAAGTATAGTTTATATGTAGGTGTACTCAATAGTACACAAGCAAATATAATATATATGCCTTCTTTTTTGAAGTCAGATCTTAATTAATTGTTTGTAGGATCCATCAATATCTTGATTTTTTTGAGAAATAAAATTGCAGAAAACCAAAATCATTGAATTATAGACTTGCTATAAGAGATATTTGATTGTAAAGCACTACTAGGTTATTAAAACGTTTTGTTTATTTGTTTAATTTTAGCCGCTATTTACTTAAAAAAATCACACAGTTATTGTTGATCAATATCATCGATATCATTGAATATTATATGAATCATATGCACACGAAGTGGTAATTCAATAGATTGGTAGCCTTAAGAATTATTAAATCAACATTGATTTTTCACCTTTGCTTGATGATATTTATATCAAATATTTGTTTTCACTGAAAATACAAGCATAATTTTATAATAAAAAAATTAATCAAAAAATTAAACCCCATGAATATCAATGTATATTATTAACATGTTCATAATCTTTTATTTGGTATAAAAATATCAATAACCATTCAATAAAATAATAACGCTAAGCAAATATTAAAATTCGCCAGTTACAAAACTTGGTTTGAAATTATTTTAAAGGCGAACTACATTTTGAGATTTATTTGAAATGGATTTACATTTGAGCCAAAAAATTGTTTTAAAAGAACACGAAAGCTTTTTAAATGAAGCTAACGTAAATTCTTATAAACTTCTCAAAACAACAATCGTTAACCAATATGATTTTCGTAAATGCGATGATATTTGTGAAAATTTGTGTGAAATACAGGTAGAAGGATACTTGGAAGATGTTAACGATACAAATTTAAAGAAAAGTAGATCGCTTTTAAGTTGTAATTCAATATCATCGATGCCAAAGCATTCAAATGCAAAAAATGATGATCAACAATGCTCATCAATACAGTTTCAGAGTGATATTTGGCCCGTCAATGTTTCAGAACAAAAAGAGAATTTTTTCAAATTTGGAATTTCTCCTCAATTTAAACTCAAAGGTTCAACAAGTGGAATTGAAAAAATTACAAGTCATCAGGTTTGAATTTTTGAAAGTAAAATTAAATAGTTTCTTTTTCAAATTTTATTGTTAACAAATTCCTATGATGGCATTAAGAAGTTAATTTAGTAAATGCAAACTATTATGGAATTGTAGATGTTTTAGAATAGGTTAATTAATTCAGCATATTATGTAAAGTAGATGCCTTATTTTAAAATAAATCTTAAAAATTAATGTCTTACAAAGAAAATTGATATTAAATAAATATAAAATGTATCAAATGGATTTTATTTTGAAAGTAGAATGAGTCCGTTTCCAACAAACAAGTTAGTTATTTTAATATTTACATTTATGTGCTATCTTTTCAATTGTCAATTACGATTAATACATTACAATATTTAAAACCACCAGAATTTTGTATTTTAAAAGTTAACTGT
>JBBMOY010284448.1:0-12154 GCA_037951405.1 Platydemus manokwari | reverse complement strand
TTAATATTAAACATAATTAATTATTAAATAAAAATATAAAATAAAATATATTCAGCTGTGTTCTCAACATATTTATTGTCATTATCACTGACATTTCCATCTCAAACCACAATATTTTGTATATGTTAATATATTTATACTCTATTTCTATTTCCATTAGATATTAAACAGAAGAGATAGTTATTAAATAGATTCCACAGGAAGCAACTTTGTTAAATTGAGAAATTCCTCACATTAAGTGACAGTAATTGCTACAAATTACGATACGGAATGATTTCATGCATTGCAAAGATGATCATGTCTAGAATAAAATGATCATAAATCCAGTAAACATATATATATACTTCCCACAAATTACACAATATTCCTAAACATGGCATTAGTTGTGATTTTGTCATCAGTGTGAATAAATTTATTCTTTCGAATTTTCGGTGCTATATATATATATATGTGTGTGTGTAGAGAGCGAATTCTGATATTTAATCAATGTGCGTGCATGTGTTCAATTTATTGATTAAATATCAATATCGCTCTCTACATCATAATAATGGTTGGCAGTAATAGTAATCAGCAGTTAAATACTTAAAATAGGAATTATTACACCAGAATGATTTCAGATACTGAAATTAAGGCTGTCATAGTACACAATAAAATCAATATTTCAAATCCTACATGAATTAATTTATTTTCGAAATGCCAATTTTATGATCTGTGATCATTATATTTGATATTATTATTCCCATTATTTCATCCTTATTTCTAACGAATTTCTGAGGCATTGGATGAAATAAATCATTTAAGTAATTCTTCCTTCTTGGATGTTACTTGGATTCACCTTGCCATTTTCTCCTAATAAAGCTTTAATATATATAATAGATAGATATTATATATAAATAGATACTCAAGAGCTTATCAGTCAATAATCAGAAAATTTAAACAAACTGCAAAAGTTGTTATAATTTCTGAAGATAATTTTTTCTTCTCTTTCATTGTGAAAATTTCTAAAATTATTATTTTTGAATTTCGAAATTAACTTTTCATTAAATTAATTTCAGCTATTATTTTTATTTTCATTTTATATTTAATTTATTATTATTATCATCTTCACTAAAACACCTGTCTCGTCATTTCTCATTTCTGAAGCTTAATTGTTTTTAAAAAATATTTGTCATGATTTTTCGATTAATTGAAATTTATTTTTCAGAAATATAGCTTCTCTATCATTAATGCTAAAATTAGCTTTTCAATTTAGTCTTGTTTCACCAGTTAGTTGTCGAATAATGTGACAACAAATCAACAATATTAATTTACGAATAGCTCAATAACGTTCACTAATAATTCGATCAATTATATTTCCCAAAAAACAGTTCCAGATTCTAAAACTCCCAATTGTTCATTTAGGTTTAGTCGGGAAGTGGATCGAGATTTGTAATAATATAATTTGTAAAATCCGTTTAAGGAATATCAAACATAAACAATTTATCCCATAATAATATTCCTTATAGTGATTCCTTAAATGATTATATCCCTAATATCATAATATAATGTTATCATATTACGTGTAATATCTCCAAACAATTTATAATATATTGTAATTATATTCCTTGTAAGAATTCCAACGTAAGCTAAATTATCAATTGAAAACAGGTATTTCAGTGGTAAATGTATTAATATATAAAATGCAGAAAATGTGTGAACTCCATGCCGAAAATAAAAAATATTTCAAAATAAGTAATATATAAAAAATCAAAAATCAACTTTAATTAAGTCACTGATTTTTTAGTTAAGGCGCTGACTATTTAAACAAGAAACATAAATTTTACTTATTCAATTATTGGGAAAATCAATTGCCATATCTAAGCACAAATTCATGGAAAATTCTAGAAAATAAATTAAGAGAAAAGTACGAAATTTTAATTTAAGATGAAATAAATTAAAATTAATTGACCAAACTGGAAAGAATTTATGCGATTCTCATAGGTAAAAAAAAAGAGTATTTATCTAATCATCTTTATTCTTGATTGTGCGGATAATTTAGTTAAAAAATGATAAAATAATTATCGGGACATCAGAATCATGTATATCCACATTAAATTAAAATTTCATAAAATTTTCACTTATTAGCTACTTAACTGTTTTTATACTTTTACAGACAGATAAACAAGTTTTTATTCATTATATATAATTAAATAAATTATATATTACATATTCAATTCTCAGAAATCTGCTCAAAATAGACAATATCAAACAACAAGCTAATTGATGAAACACAATCCAATAGATGCTATGTTTAAACTTTTCGTAAAATTCATCAATTGACTGGTCGGTTGGATTCGTAGTTATGGTTGACTCTTACGTGATCAAATTTACTAACTTACTAACCAAATTCGTTGTATTTTTAAAATAATAAAATATAAAATTAAACAAAAATAAAGTCAACTAAGAGATAATTAAGATTTCTGGATAACAGAACTCAAATGATTGTTAACTAGTAAATTATTACTATCGGTTTGAAAATTTTGAAATTTTTTGAAAATAAATCTCAATTATTAATGTATTCAAACAAGCATAAGTAAAATCTCTAATTTATGAAAATAAAGTTCAATTTTTAAAAGAATAAATTGTTGTGATTCATGAGTGTCAACAATTTAAAATGAAATAGAAATAATTTATGAAATAAGAATTTCAGAGATTTATAAAGACTTGTGACAGAATGCTGCTCCACAAAAGTATATAATGTAGGTCACAAAACATTTCAGAAACTTTGCTATGTTGAAAATTCTTGAAATTGAGAAAAAGCAAGTTTTTGAATAATTATTTCAATGACTTATTAAATTAAATGAATTTTAACATATTTTTTTGGTTTTTTCACGAAATTTCTAAAAAATCTATCCGAAAACCAACTACTGTTCTTACTAAACCAAGTTATCTTCATGCAAAAGTTAAATTTGCACTATTCTTTGCAATTATTTTCCTTAAAATTTTGTACGGAAATTTTCCAACTCCGTGATTATGTAAAATATGGATATAAATAATGCGAAAATATTATTATTTTTTAAAACGCACTAATGAATAATAAATGTGATGCAGAAGATTATGATTGGTCTTTATCAAATAGTGAAAAAGTAAATCAGAATGAAAACATTTGCGCAATATGTTATGATCGACTAACCGAATCATCTAATATTGTTTCTCCATCAAGTTGTAATAAACATTTTTACCATAATCTATGTATGATTTCAATGATCATGCAAAGCCCAACAGCTAAGTGCCCATTGGATAGGCAGCCATTTCAGAGCTATAAATATACAGATTTTTATGATGATTCAATTGATATAACAACTGAAGTTTCATGGTGCAACAGTAACCAACACAAAGTGCTGATATGTAATCATTTTCTATGTGGTGATTATATCGGGACGAATGTCCATTCTTTTGAATATGATTCCACAGACTCATCAATTGTGAGAGTATTAATTCAGAAAGAAATTTTTCAGTCAGTTTTTATCGACCCTAAGGATGTAATCAAAAGTACACATATTAATTACTCTATACCCAATGCCAACATTTGGAATTTACAATTAAATAATAAATATCATAAAGAAATATCTTCATCAAATATCATATTATTACCAAGTGAAAAGGTCCGATATTTAATGATGTCATTTTATACCATTGATCACGAAAATTTAGTAAATTTATTAATGAAGAAGTCTCAATTTTGATAAGAAGTTACTATTTTTTATTTGAAAATACCTTTTTTATTTAACCTTTTTAATTAATTTTTTTGATACACATTAGCCAATTTTAAGTTAAATTTGTAATATAATTCCATAGAGATATACTTTATAATTTAGATTAAAAATCTCATAATACTTAAATATTAAATTTATATATTAATTCCACCTGGGTCAATGTTGGCTGCCATAGTTTTTCATCTATCACGGTAATGGGTATTTTGATCAAATGATCCAATATGGCTTATTGTATTTAGTTATGGATGTCGTATTCTGAAAAACGAAATAGCTTTGCAATTTTGGGATTTCCACCTGCTGTTCATCTGTCGTTTTCTCTGAACACAACACGTGTACACATGTGTACTATTATTTCAAATTATCATCTTTTTAGTTAACATTTACAACACATATTCCATCATAATTGTTGCACATATATATTTCAAGTTTTTGTTAGAAAGTTCAAGAAAAAACTATTTGTATTCGCTTTTTATTACATAAATTTTAAAAGTAGTAATTCTGTAAAAAAATTTTAAACAAATCAAAATCAAATTACGATAATTATAACCTTTTTTTGCTATTAATGAAATTTTTACGCATTTATTTCATACTCACTGTACATTATAAACGCATCCCGGACATTGTTCCTTTATCATCGATGTAATCAAAACCTAAATGAAAGTAGTGGTTTTTCATGATTTTATTTATTTTAAATTATTTAAGTTTAAAAATATGTTAATAGAAAACGTGGTTATAGTGGTTATAAGTTTTAAATTCTGGAATTAGTTTTTTTAATTATTTGCCGAAAAACAAATAACTTTTGGTTAGTTTGTTAACATTAAATTACATATTTGTGTAAAATAAATAAAAATTAAGGACTAAATATCCGTCAACTTATTAAATGAATTTTATTCACTAATAACCTATCATTAACTTGTCTTTAAGTATAATTTCTAAATTTTAATTTTTTGATCCAAAATGAAATGTTAAAATCTCTATTTGTTCTAGTAAATTCTTTGTAAAATTTCTAAATTTAATTTTAAAATTTCTAATGTTACCATTTTAATGTTTATTTATATTCCAGTAGTTAAAATTTTTATTATTCTTACATATCTCATAAATAATTTCTTTGGGAAAAGCATTCATAATTTTACCAATCCTTTAGAAAACAATACAATATAAAATTAAATTATTTATTTTACAAAAATTACTTATTATCACATGACAACATTTTATTTTGTTTTGTTAAACACTAAAAAAAATAAACACCATGAATTAATTTATTTTATTAATATTTTTAAAATTTTGTCAAATTCACATTTAATTTCTAATTTGATACATATTTCGAATTGATATTTATTTTCAATTGTCGTATATTGCAATGTTATTTACTATGAATTCTATTTTTAGATTAATACAAAATGAGCAGTGAATCAGTCGAAGTAGAAAATTATTAAGTGAAATATTAGTTTTTAATTAACTTGATATTCAGTGTCCATTATGTATGGAGCCCATGGATTTTGATGATGTGGACTTTTATCCATGTCCTTGCCGATATCAAGTTAGTTGATTTTTATGGAAATAATATTAGTTTTGAAATTTTTCATTTCCTACCAAAACAGATTTGTAGATTTTGTTGGTATAAAATTATTAATGAAGAAAATGGTTTGTGTCCTGCTTGCCGAAAAGTATTGTTTTTCAAATCTCATTTAACAAAATATGTAATATATGATTTAAGCCATACAACTCTGAGCATCCGGCTTCATATAAACCTCGTACAGAAGAAGAGTAAGGATTTATTTTTTAAAAATTTTTCTATATTTAAATAACCTATTTAAGGATTATTATTATCCATTTTTCTAATAATAATGTTATGTACGATTGATATTAAATTGAAATTCATTTCGATACTACTCATAAAATGTATTTTAACATTAATTATTAACAATAATTAACCGACGTTTTGTATATCTTTGTTTGTACTTTTGTCACCTAAATAGTTTATTAAATGAGTAAATATTAATTTACATTTATCAATTCTCTCATAGTCTTGAAATGGTTTTTATTGTTGAGAATTTCGCATCGAAATGGAAAATTGAAATGTTTTTTTTGGTCCCCGACAAAGTTGATGGGAAATTTTTTATTTTTAATAACTAACATGTTTATTTCTTGAGCAAAGTGTATGCAATGTTTGTTGTTACGTCGGTATTGTTTCAATGGTATTGAAGTAGAAATTATTGAATTTATTGTTGGGATATACATATATTAATATCCATGTGTGTCTTCTGTGTTCATTTCTTTGGAAATATTAAACAAAAAAACAACATTATGCATATAGTAGGTTTATTGAGTGATATTCTCACCAAAACAATTAACTTTAAAGACCAGAAACAACAATGCTCTGTGATGGGATTTACTATTAAATTTGGTTTTATTTCAGAATTAAGAATAAATTAAAAAGTTCCAAAAAAGTTTGCCCGAAAAAAGGTAAACCCACACCAGAAGGTAAAGAATATCTATCAGAATATCGGGTATTGCAGAAGAATTTGATATTCGTTGTTGGTCTCCCGATGCGTATGGCTGAAGAAGTGGAACTATTGAAGGGATCGGATTATTTCGGGAAATGTGGAAAAGTTTATAAAATCGTTATCAATCAAAATCAGACCTTTCCAGGCCCGCAGGTGAGTTAAGGACAAATGATTTCATTGTTTCTCTACCCATTTATATTGTAGATATGTTTAATCTGTTTCTATGAGTCTGATTTTATTAATTTTAAATTGTTTATGATATTATTTTATTAAATTTATTATCATTTTTAAAATTATTTAATAATTAATAAAATATAAATTGATAATAAATAATCAAAAATGTATTATCATTCATTTAATTAATAAATTTTTTATAAATAATATTTTATAGTTTCATTATAATAATGTTTTATTGGAACAACAATAACGGAATGAATAATCTATTATTTCAATTTTATATTGTTTCTCGTGTTAATTTATTAATATATAAAAATATTATCCGATAAAGCTTGATTTTCTAGATTTATATTTGCTTTCATTAAAAATCACTCATTATCTTTCATTTGTATAAATTTTTCTTTTTATAAGAAATCGTCAGCAAATCAAATGGGAAAAGATTGTTATCCCTATGATTTATGATCAATTTTTGGGAATATCCCATTTAATTTTGAAGGCATTTTAATAATTGAATAAAAGCCAAGATTGCTAATATGATAACTATAATATCATTAATAATAATCAAATGGAATTATCGAGACAATTTTTGTTTGACACGTTTTTTCCCATATCAACTATAGGATGAAAATTTGTAATTAATTATATTTGTAGATTTCCATTTCATGTCATTTCAAAAGCTATTGAAAATTAAATTTTTTTAGTCCATAAATCATCAATTCCATACCCTAAAAGGGTTTTCATTGTAGTAGGTTGAATGGATATGAAAATTCTCCTAAAATAACTTGAGTGGATTTTTGAAATTTCACAATCAAACTATTAATTATGTTCGTGTTTAGAAAATAGTTTACATATTTTCTTGAACAATATATATCATGTTTCATATCTCATTAAGAATGGATTTCATTTCAGCAAATTATATTGAATTTGTTCTATTTTCATTCATTGATTGTTTTCTAGTATATTAATATGAATGAAATTTGTGACATATTGTTTGGATTTTTTCTTAATTTTTACAATCTTTCCTACATAATGAATATTTTTGGATAATTATTATATTTGTTTTTATTAATAAATTTATTGAGATATATTGTCAAATTGATGCATAATATCATATCAATATTATGTTTATTAGGGAACATCATGTTTAAGTGCTTATGTTACATACCACCGAAACGAAGATGCGCTTAAGACTCTTGTGGACTTGAAAAAATTAGAAATTGATGGTCGTGCGGTCAAATTATCATTAGGAACAACAAAGTACTGCAGCCAATTCTTGCGCAATCGAAAATGCACTAAGATAGATTGTATGTACTTACATGAGATGGGTGATCAAGCCGCTAGTTTTACAAAAGAAGATATGGCAAATGGAAAGCATACTGAATATGAGAATCAGTTAATTCAAGAGTATCATGAAATTTTAAAACTTATTATTGTCAATGTTTGTACCACTACTGGCACATCGACAACGACATCTGTAACCAATACCGATTGCGTAACACCTACTCAAAGAAAGCCCAGTTTGACTAGCACATCAACAACTGTTACCAGCATATTAACAACGACTACCAAATCTCAGCGGCCTGGTGCAGGTCAAATGACTCCTATTGGAACTGATCCAAATGACGCTAGTAAAGTATATATGGTTTCAGGTGACATCAATAATTCAAAAGCGTCAATCAGTAAAGCAAACTCAAATCAAATATTATCAAGCGTTTCGAAAGATAATTACCCCCACGATTTAATGGATAATTCTCAATCCAATGTTTCACACAACAGTGAAATTCTTACAAGTTCACTAAATTCCAGTTCGCCTCTCTGTCGTGTATCAGAATCGTCATTCTTAAATTGTATGAATCCAGATACTACCAATTCTCTGTTAGAAAGTTTTTATCAACTGAATTCGCAGAATAATATACCTATCAATCAGCAATACGATCATAATATCAATCAACAAGCAAATAACAATGGGGTATTAAATTATAATCAATATCAGTACCGACCAGATATGGATTTCAATAGAATATTTGGATCTGACAAAAACAATTTAAATTATGAACAAAAATTCAAAGATACGGCTGATATTGACTTTGATCCAATCAATGTTTCTCGACAAGCTTTAGCAGAAATCATCGCATCAGAAAACCGTCAGAAAATGACCCCAGGAATTAATAATTACATGCCAAATAAATTAATCTCCAGCGATTCTTTATATGCACCTCCACAACGTAATATGCTACGACAGAATCCTCACGAGTATATGATGCAATCAAATAATGACTTTTTCACTTTAAATTCGCGTGCGCCGGGACAACCATTCATTCATGATAAACCGTCACCGAGTGAAACCAGACTTAATCAGCAAATGAGCAGTTTGAATCTGATGGGAAATTCAAACAATATTATTCCTAGCACTTCAACTGCAGTACAATCAATCTCTTCCGGTTTTCCATCTCCTCCTCCCGGATTTGAGTCCACTAGCAATAATAATTGTATTGGTGACCCATCATCAAATGATATAATGACTATGTTATTAAATCAAACTAATGTGGATATGTATCCCAGGTACCAGAATCAGCATTCAAGCCCAGATCTACAAATGGGAATCAATCATAATCAATTTAATAATCAGTTTCCTATCAATTATAACTGTCAAAATCAGGTAATTTTATGTTAAATCATTATTTCAATATATTTGCTTGACTAAAGCTTGATTTGGTCTCATATAATCTCTTATCAAATCCAATATTTGATTGATTAATGGTTTCATTGAGGCTTATCATTGAATTCATTTCTCTCTATGAGCTTGTAAATATTGATATCTGGATATATTTAATATTATTCTTATATTTGATATTTTATATAATCAATCGACACAAATCTATTATCTATCCATTCAATATTTTGTTCTTCATTTATATTTTTCAATTTTATCAATAATATTCCATTGATTCTGACTCGTGCGCGCGCGCTATCATTAATTGTTGATATAAAATCTGTTCAATTATCTAACATTCAACTAGATTCATTCAACTTGTCTTGATTTTCTCCAGAATTATAATGTTAACATTATTTGTTTAAATTTTAAAGCTTTTTATATGTTCTGTATTAAATCAATTCTCTCACGTTCATCCATTATTAGAAATGATATTGTGAAGGATATATTATAGAAAATATCCCATTTTTGATAAATTATCATTATTGATTATTCACACTTTATATAAATCAATCTTATCAAATAAAACAATAGAAGACAAATAATATCTTTTTTTCAATCAATCGCATCAATTAAATATAAATTAAGCAAATGGTTTCATGATATTTTAATTGATATTATACATATACATTATTCAATTTTGAAAAAAATATGTTTATTATTTGTCTTCAAGACAATTTGTCAATTACGAATATTTGATAATTTATGCGAGTTTTTCGCTTCAAGAGGCTTTAATAATAATATTTGCAACCATAGATTCATTTTTATTGATTATTATCCTCTATACCAGCTAGAATATTTCATTTGTTTATTATCGGATAATTCATATGGTTTTTTATATTCAATTTTTAATATATATCTTTGAGTAGAATTTTACCATATGAAATTAAAATAAAATCATTCCAAACAATATAAAATGGTATTTTTCTAATTAAGATTTCCTCTGGAAGCAATTATCATAACGAATTCAATTACTCAAATGGTGGTTTAATGTTCAATGATATAAATTCTC
Organism: Platydemus manokwari; assembly: GCA_037951405.1. Taxonomy (NCBI): domain Eukaryota; kingdom Metazoa; phylum Platyhelminthes; order Tricladida; family Geoplanidae; genus Platydemus; species Platydemus manokwari. The sequence continues at coordinate 1,990 of JBBMOY010284448.1, read as the reverse complement.
AGTCACTGCATGGATCACATTCTTGGAAGAATGCTCAGTCTGCATTCTGTGACGGCCCGTCTGATATCTCACACACTGGTATACGTTCATCTGGTTATAACAGATCTCATTCAATGAACGAGAATTCAGGTAATTTCGTCCGTAAGGATTTTTAGAAAAATATTTTCTCTTTTGTAGCAGGAATTAGAAATTCAGAATGGAATGGTTTTTCCAGTTATACCAGTCCAAATGATTCACATCTGAGTAATAAATGACTCTTTTAATATTCGAGTGTGTGAGATTTGAAACAGATATTAGCTGCTCCAGCCTCAGTTTTTGTCTTGATTAATTAGAAATATAACCGTATAAAATCGATGTCTTCACCGTTGGTCGAATATATTAATTTATATTTAATATAATATATGTTAAGCGAGATATGTTATCGTTTCTCACCAATGTGAGAATATAATATCAAATTACATAGCTCCATACCAATATATGTATATAATTATAATTATAAATAATTTATAAGCACTCTTAGAATTATAATTGTTTTCTGGAAGTGGAATTGAATTATAGCATATTTTATTGAGACTCTGAATTTTTGAAGAGAGCATTCATTTCTTTATCAACTTAGGATATGGATAAATTCACATTGATTGTGTTTTGACAATCAGTTTCGATTTCTGTAGGCTTTGATTTTTCTTTCATTATTTTCTAATATTTTTTCGTTTTCTTAATTATTCAACAATTATTTCGAAATGGTATTTATTCGTGATTGTAAATATTGACGTATTTAATTGTATTATTTGGTAAAATTGTGGTTATTTTTTTATTGAAATTCCATTGATATAAACTGAATATTAAATTATTATTAGTTATCTTGTTCCACTGCAGCTGAATTGTTACAAATTTCATCGATTTTTTTTCTATTTCATGAAAAATTATAACAGCATCGAAATATGTTTTTCTAGGTAATTTCCAAGGTAATTTCAATATGATGCCAATGCGAGTTCAAAGTGTACAGTGCGCGCCTACAAATGTCAGCGGTAACGATCCTCAACTATTTTCCAGGCAACAGACAAGCCACTCTGTGAACCACTAGCAAATAAATTGTTAATTACTATTATTATTGAGCAGAGTGCGCCAGTTTGAAATGATTATGATATAAACCAGCTATCAATTTGAATGATTTCTATTAACTTAGTAAAAAATAGAGTCAATAAAAAGCAGTTCTTTTTACGATTGTTTTCAATTTTTCAATCTCTTTCATAATAAGAATTACGCTAGAACCAAACCATCTGAGTTTTTCACTTTGGTCAGTTGCAATTATAATTTAAATGCGCTAATTATTATCAATTTTCTCTATTGCAACGTGGTGGATCTTCTTTAACTGAAGTATACAAATAATATCTAAGCTTAAAAATTGTACAATTAGTTTGTATTACAATGACATATTTACCGGTGAAGTTGTACCAGTGATTTTGTGAATTGTGATAATAATATACACTGAGTACAAATTACGATTCTTTTGTGAATTTTTCCAAATATCCAAGGGGTTTGATGATTTTATGAATACTTACATGATTACAAGAATTTATGTAATATCTAAAAATTGCAATATAGTTAACATTATATACTAAGTTTTAACAAATTGGAGTATCTATATTTTTGAACTGTATAAATAGAATTGGTTACGCATATCGAAAAAATATGATATATACAAGGGATTATTCGATCTCAATTTTAACTATATTTTATTATATTTTTCAGATTCTTATGGTGTGTTATAAAATTCGAGTCGTTATACAGTTTTGCATTTATGATTGTATATCAGTAACATACGGAGTCCTTAACAATAATAAAAAGAAAGTACATTAAAGAATAAACTCTTCTTGAAATTAAAAATATCAGATAGTTATCGAAAACCTATAAATACCAGGTGTGTCGGTAATTCCTTTCCGGTTTTTTCGCTAAACAAAAAAAAACAAAACACAAACAAAACAAAATT
>JBBMOY010283337.1:0-12155 GCA_037951405.1 Platydemus manokwari | reverse complement strand
AGAAATGTGTTGATAGCCTTGGAGCTTATTTTAATTAATAAAAAATATTTTCTTATGAGTTATGCTTCTTCAAATATATGCATGAAAATCGGACATTTCATATGGGACAACCTAATCCTATATTTTACCATTTCTTAATATATTTTATTGTTCAAACGACTTGATTTTCGTTTATAATTTTAAATTTATTGATTTACGGTTTTGAGTAACAAAACATATTTTTTTTGTAGTCGTTAGTGCCCTTAATCGTATCCTTCATATCAGATAATGAAACTTCTCATTGAACCAGTCAGCAAGTAATAATAAAACCAAACACACAAATTATTTAATGACCCTCTATTTAATAATTATTTTAAAATATAAACAAATTAAATTATATTATATTATATTATTAGTTTGTCGATGAAAAATGTTGTTTCAAATGAGTCATAACGTTACTGAGTATTAGATAATTTTCTTTAGACAAGCTGAATTTGATATCCTTTGGGTGTCCTTTTATATCTTTGCAGATAAAACATTTGAACAGTCCGCTACATTTTGGTCTTGATCCAGTTTCGATAGTGTTTATATCTAAATCGAAATCTTTTTTGTACTGAATGTTTGCATCTGCATATTTCTTCGATACTCTTTCAATGACACTCATAGACCAAGTTTCAAGAATCTCAGTTTTTCTCTCAAGGTTAATAATATATTTTTTACTTCCTTCTTTCACAGGCAATTTCTCAGTACAATCATCTTGTTTTATTTTGGAATTTTCTTGGTTGTTCATTGAATTTTGGGAAGAAGTTTGTGATTGAGAATGGACTGGTGTAATATTATCAGTAATTCGTCTTTCATATTCTTGTTGCATAAGTCTTATGGCTTCGAATATATCGAATCGATAACCAGTTGGAATGTGAAATAATTCAGGAGTGAATACAAATCATTTGTCTAGGTATGGGGTTGGATCTTTTTGAAATGAAAGGAAGTCATGTAAATAAACTTGCATCATATCGACAACTTCATCATTAATTCCAATCAAGTCTTCAATTTCAGTGAATCCGCAAACCTCGAATAAAGTGACTATATTTTCAAAGTTAGTTGTTTGGATTAATATTTCCTTACAAACTGAATCCATTTCTAAATAATTAATTTTATTTAATAAAATAAACTTTATTAAAATTTATCAAAAATAGATTTTATTAAACAAATTTTCACCATTAAAAATACATTTAATTAATATTAGAAAATTTAATAAAATTTTATATAATTTTAATTAATTTTATATATTTCTAATTTAAAATAAAAAAATTTGTTTTTCGTTTAACATTTTTAAAATTTGAATTTTTTGTTTTAACTTACATAGTTTTAACTTTTTGAATTTGACAATATTATTTAATACACTGTGAATATTTTTTCCATGTAATAGTTAGTATCAAAATTTATATCAGCATATGGTAATTTAAAAATAAATATAGGTAACTTTCAAAATGTAAGATATAACAGACCATCTGTATTCTTAATTTTGCAAATTTAGATCGATTGTATTCCAGTGACAAACACTTTAAAATTTTATTTTTTAATTATAATATTATTATTATATTATAATAATTCATATTTAATAACTTTAAATTTAAATTTTGTGGAAATCAAATTCTTAAACAACCGCGTGTGAATCACAAAAATATTAGGATACACACCCATCTGCTCTTCACTATCAATTCATACCTAAACTCTCTCCTAGCAACTCCGATTTTATTCGTACAGTAAATTCCGGAATAGTCAGAATTTGATTTCAAATCACGAGAGGAGGCAGTTACTTCATAACTAATTGAAACTTACCATCTTTGATACTACTAAGTGTCTCTATATATCTTTATTATTTAAGATTAAGTTACATTCAAAATAAAACTTGAGTATAAAATCTTCATATGCTAATTAACAACGTTAAAATCCTTTTGATCTTTAGATATGTCATGATTTGAATATGAAGGAAAGAAACTCGGAGAAATAATATACAATATAACAAATAAACAAATAATAATAATAGTATTTTAGAGTTGTAATCCGCAATATGGAATCATTTTTATTATTAAGAAAGAAAATATTTTATTTTGAAAGAAATTATAATTCATAAATCCATTTAGGAAAATTATAATAATAATGGGGGGGGGAATCCAAATTTAAAAATTAATTAATAATGTGTTTGAAATTGAAATTTAGAAATTAATGGTGTTGAGTTGTGTATGTTTTATGTAATGTTTTATACTTGCTAATCAACAGCGCGAGTCCTCAATTTATTATTTGTTTTCATTAAATGGTTATGGGAATTTAAACAGAATTAAACACTAAAAATTATAAAATTTTATTTATAATATCAACAAATTTATATATTCACACTATATTGACTCACATAAATTTTATATAACAAGTTGGTTAAGTTATCGCACCGTGATCGTGAGAACTTTCTTTCTAAGAGTCCGAATATTTTAGTATGTAGTTTAAAATATAGTATAAGATCCTTTAGAGCGATTATTTATTGTTCGTTTAAAATTAAGATGACCCAAAAATTATATGTTATATTTTTTATTATTATCAATTCAGTATAACTTTAAATCCATAAATATTATAATATATATTATAATATATATGTCAACATAAGAGAGGTTTATTATCAGAGTCTAGTTGATCAAAAGTTTTCTAATCGTGCGTAAATTGATAAAATTGTGAATAGCCAATGATTGCAGTACTTTTTTGTAATTTTTTATTTAAAGGACAAATTTTATCATTAATAAGCAGCATAGTTAAACGGTATGATAATTTGTTGAATCAATAGAGAAATTTGATATTTGATTTTAATCTTTTGAATTGTAACAATTCAAGTTTTAAAATCCTGTTGGATTAACATCGCGCTTCAATGCAGCAGTGGAAACTCACTAGACTGATTTACATCAAAAAAACAAAATCCCAATCTATATTTGACAGATTAAATTATCATTTAAAAATTCAGATGTCAAATTAGGTCCTAATCGTTACAATAAGTCAGACTTAATGACCAAAGCGCACAGCTTTTATAAAAATAGATCAGAGAAATGGAAATTATTTGTGTTCATATCCTGAAACCTTCAATTAGAATCCATATGATCAATTTTAAAGTCACCGTCAAGGATTTTCCCACCGTGTCATGTACAACTCTTTTTATGTATAATAACTATTGATTTATTAAAAATATATTTAGAAAGGAATTCAATAACTGCCAGCAGCTCACTTGAGTTTGGCCGATTTTTAAATTATCTTTCCATAGATCAAATATAATTTTATCTTGGAATTACCTATTTTTTATAATATCTTCATATGAAAAATTGTGGTCTTTCTGCGAATACTTGTATAATTTTAGCGTGATAATTATTAACACATTTTCATTTAGATGCAGTTTCACCCTGTGAAATAATGTTTTTAATTGCTAAAGGTATTTTAGAATATTTAATGAAACACATTAATTTACATTAAGTAGTTGAACCATTTTACAATTAGGTTTTTTGAAAAATGTCAACTTTAATAAGCTTTGTGTCTCCTTTCATTGCATTAATATTGAAACTAAGAATGTTATCAGTAAATTGTACAAACAGGTCATGATATTTATATATTTAGAGCTTAATTACACAAGTCTTTATTTATAAAAGTATTCTTGAAAACCTCTTGGGTCTAAAATAAAAATAAATAACTCTCATTTATTGGTATATTGAAGCTACAAAATTTTATGATTATTACTTTGATAAATTTAAAAATAATATAAAATTTTATTAAATGCTAATTTGTTTATTTTTACTAAAGTAGATTAAATAAATTATTGCTGGAAATTCAATGTGTTAGTTTTATAAACATAAATTTGCACCTAAAATGGCAAATAACGATAATTCTTTAGTGAAATCAAGTGAAAGATCAGATTTGAGTTTAGAAAACACAAATGAAGCTCCACTAAATGATATTGATTTAACAAATATTCAAGTAACTTCAATAAATCTATTTTCTGAGAATCTTGATGATCCTAATGTGATTGATGACAATCTCCATTACTTTAATGAATACGCTGATATTTCCTATTTGGAAGAACTTTCAGGAGATGATCTTCAATCTTTAGGTGAAATTGATATTGTAAATGGCATAGAAGATAGTTTAAGTTTGCAAAATTTTCTGAATGATTTCGAACAGGAATTTACCGACTTTTCACCAGAATCAGCTGTCGTTGAAAATACGAAACAAAATCTTTTCGAAGCTCAAGAAGAAATTATTAATATCTTAAAGGAAATGAAGAGTGGTAATTCATTGAAAGATGAAAACAAACTCAACACTGATAAGGATGAAAAAGCAAATAGTAATGAGTCTAATTCTGATATAAAGAATATTTGTGAAACCATTACGAAAAATATGAAAACAATGTCGACAAACACCTTAGAAATTGATAGAATCCTATACAATTTAATATTAAAAATGGAAAAATATGAGACGGACTATTTTCAAATGAGATTGATTAACAATCAAATACCAATGAATGAAAATATAATAAAATATTTATATTCCAAATTAATAAAACTAAAACAGCACGAAATGATTTTTAAAGATTCCACCAATCACGTTGCGTATAAATTAGAAATCACCCAATCATATTCTTCTGATTTTGCTATTCGCAATATTCGAAATCCTTTGTTTGAAACAATTATTTTTCGACAAACATTGTATGATTATGAATTACTTTGTCGGGAATTTTACGTATTTTCATTGTACGATTTGTTAAATGCTTTATATGATGAGAAACAACGAGTAGTATTTGTTCAACAATTTTATCAAAATTCCAATGTTTTACAAACCGTAGATGAAATGCATGAGAATTCAGTCAAATATGTCACATATTTCGATCAATCTCGAAGAATAACATTCCATATTTTATCGGGAATTTGTTATCTTCATGACCGAAATATTATTCATAATAATTTATCCATTAAAACAATTTACGTGACAATAAATGGACTTATTAAAATCGGTGGATTATCCCATTATAACAGCGAGGTCAATAATTCCGAGATCAAAATTAAATTAAATAACATTTCCAAACACGAAGAAAAATTCGAAAATTCTGAGCGATTAATATGTTTCACCTCAGATTATTATATAATAAGTGAGATATTAACGACCGTTTTTGTACCGGGCTTAGAAATATTTTCTTTCGAAATGTTTCCGAAAGATTCTTTAGATCTTATTTTGGATATAAATAATGATAAGTCATTAAATGATTTAGAGAATAATTGGACTTTATATGTTCTTTATCAAAAAGACTTGAATGAATTTATACGTAACCGATTCATCAGTATGGGATACGAAGAATTGGGGAGATTTTTGCATTCATTTTACCTTCCCGATATTATACGATGCACAAATTTTACATCGCCAATTGTTATTCGTCAATACGATAAAGAATTTACTGAAAACAAGCTTTCAATGGATTCTATCAAAATGCTATCTTTTTATTCAGATTTAAATGATCAGTTGTTTAAACAAGATGCTTGTGTTTATATTTCGGAATTAATTTTAAATATTATGGCAAAAAAATTAAATTATATCAAAGATATTGATGAATTATAATTTCCAAGACGTTTGTTTCGTAATTATGTTATGAAATGAAATTGAAACGAAAGTCTACACATTATTCAATTACATTAATATATTACTTTTAATATATCATTTTAATAAAATGCATATAGTTTTTAAATATCAAATTGCATTGTTGTAATTATTTCGAAATGTTTTACACATCGATGTTGATTAGTTTCAAGATAAATCCGGGTTACGCACAATCGCATTGACCATGATTTATTTCAAAATGATTTCAATTTAATTTGTTCATTTCATAAAATTAGTTCGTTATTCCGAAAGATTTGTATTGACTGTTGATTTCAGGACCCTTTATCATTGAATTTTAGATTAATAATAATATTGGCAAAACTTATTTCAATAATTCAGATTTCAAAAATTGTTCAATAACACACAGAATTGCCGATGTCGCACTCAAATTTTTAGATGGTCTGGTCTGATCATCTTCCTCCACATTCATAGTCAGGTATTAGGGATTGTGCTTTATACACATTATTGTATAATGTTCTACTGTATTGCGTGGAATTATGTTGGTAAGAGTATTTACAAAAATGTTTATGTAATGTGTGTTATTGTTGTTGTAAGATCCCAACAAAGATAATTTCTGAACTCTTGGAACGTCTTGGAACATTTTGATCTATCGAAGGAAGCAATCCGTAAGTAAATATATGAATGATATCTGTTCCTAGTTTTTAATAAGCATTAACCTAGTTCTCCATATCAAAATTATTTGATTATCATTTAATTATTAAATCATTTAATCATGAAATCATTTAATTATTATATTCAAATTATTTTTTCCTGCGACATAAAATTTGTTTTCAATATAAAACACTAACAGCAAATCACTATCTTTTGAAGACGAATAATAAATTCACGCTCTTAAGTAAGATGCAAATTACTATCTATGGATATCATCGAGGAAAAGGTAATAGAAAACTCAATTTTGGCACCTACCAAGTAACATTGACTGTCACATACAGAAGACTAAAAGAACTTTCATGAAAAAAGGTTGGTACAAAATAATCTTCAGAAAACACCGAAGAATGATTTTCAATACAAAAAATCATTTAAAGTGATCAGTTTAATATAAAATTGCTAGATCCAATAAAATATTATGCATTGAATGGCTGAAGATGTAAATAAAACATTAAGGAAAGTAAAGTCAATTGTCAAATAAATATTATGATTAACTTGATTTTTGAAAGTAACTTTAAAAAAAAAATATTTTTTTCTCAATAACTACATTTCGTGAAAATAATAGAAGTTAAAATATTTATTATTATCATTAGTGAATTTTAGCATAAAAGTTTTGGCTATTTCGGAAATCATGAAATATAATAGAATGACAGTTTTGTTTAAAATAAAACTATTTCAAAATTATTATATGTATGATGGAGGACAATACATTAACTAAAACTATTTAATTAAATGTTTAAAAAATTAATATTTAAAGCTGTTAAATATTTGATGTATTTTATTTAATGGAATTTATTTATTTTACTTTGAAACTATTTATTTCCAGAAATGCTTTATTTACTCTTTCAATCATCAGTCTAAGTTGATTTTATTATTAGTAAGTGTTGCATTGTTACTTAAACATTTTTTATTACTTTTAATAATATATTTACTATTTTCGTTCAAGGTGTGATTACTCTTTTTTAAATAGCATACAAACAGCAAATAGTTAAATTTTGTTAAAAACTAGTTTTAGGTTAATGTTGTTTTAAATAATAATTATTTTCCTTACTTATGAAATTAATTAAAAGCAAGTCTTCAGCCCACCGATATCATTTTCCAAATTTTTATTTTTCTCTGTTAAATAATTTTCTATAAAAACAAATTAATTATCAAATTACATTTATTCAAAAATTGAGATTTACAATAATATAATGAGATTTGAATCTAGAGACATGAGAATATGTATTAATTAAAAAATATTTGGAGGTAAAGAATGCGTATACGCCAAAAATATTTAAAAATGTTCAGTTATTATATTGTGAAAGGTATTATTTCTTCAGAGTTTGATTCGATGTGGTTCAGCTATTCCATATCTTTGATACCCATTAATTTGTTACTAATGTTACTCACGTCTGCTCTTCAGACGATGTATGTTGTTCATCACTAATTTATTGAAATGGAACCTCCAAAAATTAAAATATCCTCTATATCTTTCATGCTTATTTTAAAGTTAGATTGGATTACATCATTTCATTTAGTAATTAAAATAAGTAGGGATTTTAATATCTTTAATGTTTGGAGAATATGTCCGTGTATGATAATCAATTCCGGTCTCATTAAGTAGTAAGTGGTATTTCGTTAAAAATTCATTGTGCTTTCTCTGTGAATCACTTAGAGATTTTGTAACTACTCACTCAACATTAGAAAGATAGCTAAATCCATCATTATTAGCACTAGATATATTATTTCTATAATTAATTGGGATGTAGTTTGGTAAACTCTGATTAACTTGGTAATTTATATTAGAAAGATTTTGAGGTTGGTTAAAATTTGAATTAAAAATTTTATTAACGTTATGATTAAAGTTAGGATAATTAGAAATCTGGTAGTTTGGGTTATTTAAATTCAAGTTATTAAATAAATAACCTGAATTCGGGTTATGTACCAAGTTAATAGGATTTAAGAAATTAACATTCTGAGATTTATTTAGGTTTGAATTATGATAATTATAATTATAATCATTGGGATTATTTATTATTTCATTATTAAATTTACCAACATTATTATGATAAGGGATATTTACATTAGAATTTATATTTTTATTAATTTCATATAAATTGTAACCTACAAGTTCATCTCTACATTGAGATGAAATTGAAGGAATTGGATTGGGAATAGTCATCGAGCCATTCATTTCACCTTGGCGGAGGCTTTGGGGGAGCATATACAAGCTGGGAGCTTCATATCCTAATCTAGAACGATTATCAAATTTATTAAATTCGGAAATTTGATAACCCGGATTTGTTGGGGCTAAATTTTCATTCAAAACTGAAAAATCCATTGGGAAGCCCCTTTGATTACTTTTTACAACATTATATGCATTTGGTATCAAGTTATTTTGCATATCAAAATTAGACATTTTATTTTCTAGTCACTTCATTTTATACTATATTTATGGTTGTCATTTATCTATTCTATCTTTCAATAATTTTTTCTTTAACATAGTTTTGGTCATTAGAATAGCCACTTCATGTGTTTAGTTCTAAATGAAAACTCATTTGAAGTTTGCGCTGTTAGGTCTGTAAAGCAATTACTTTACTAACAAAATGATCAATCTAAATGGTAGTTTAAATAAACGCTTATAATTAACCTCTTAGTTGTTAATTATAATCTTATACCCATCTTAAAAATCACTGAAACGGCAATTTTTTATGTAAAAAGCTACAATTGTCATAACAATATTCAAAATTAACAATTCGTAATAATTAAGTTTTCTATAAAATCGATGATTGCTCATTTTAAACAATGCATTAGTTTTCCTGAATAAAATTAAGAAGTTCATTAGCCCGTACTTCCTGATGTAAATGACTGACCCATTTCATTATGATTTGGAACTACAATAAACAATCATCAAATAAAAGTTCAATGAAATTAACTCAGGTTTCCAAAAATGATTATTAATTCATAAAAGGATTAAAAGTTTTACTTTAAATAAAGAATATTAGTTTTATTTTATTGTTCGATTAATAACTTATTCTTACAATGTATTTTCTGTAATATTTTCAGTATATCTTAGCATAGTTGGCTTTTGATATTATCATATAATAATTAAACTTATATGAGAGATTTTTCGGAAAATTGTAAAAATTTTCTTTTTATGATATGTCGATTAGTTTTCTTAATTCGATTGGATTTATTTTTAGTAATGAGTTTTCTGTTCTTGCAAATTCACAAGCAACTACCAGTCTTTCGGTAACATTTATTTGGTACTTTGAGTTTTGTATGATTTTTCCAACAGCCAGTACTTTGGTTGTTTTGTATTCTGTATTCGACTTTCCGGTGCTGATCCCGTCTTGAGTTATAATTCCCTAATGTGTGGTAATGCGATTTTAATTATATTTATTGACGATTCGAACCTTTGATTTTTGTAGTTTAAATTATAATTTTCAGATTTCATTGTTAGTTAATACCTAATATAAGGCTGAATGCTTTAGGATTGATTATGATTTCGAAGAATTGGCAACAGTTGTCGATTACGATAATTACAATACTTTCGAACTTTCAAAAATAATAAATCTTTTAATTAAATTTCTTTATAGTCGATTATTGGTTATTTAAATTTAAAACGCGATTTCTGGTTATTAAGATGTACTTAGAACGAAAATAATTAACAGTAAAACAAAATCGGTATAATAGTCAAGTAAATATTTGGTAATTGAATGCGGTCAGAGAAGGATAAGAATTTTCGGCAGTTGTACAAATTACGTTTTTGAAAAGCAACTATTAATTAACATAATTCTCACTTTGACTAAAATTAGGAAAATCTAAGTCGAATAATAATGACTTCTTCGCAGTTATATTATTCAGAGTTCTTATAGTGAGATTTTTTTATTGCGCGGTTCTGTATTTATCTCCATATTTTGCGAGGGATATCGTAGGTGACTTTTAACCCTTGTTTATTCTCAACTTATAATAATTATCATCTACTTTTCTGGTTTAATTTTATTAATGGAATTAATATCTTATTTTACGTACTTTTAATTTTTCACTATTTTAATACTAAAATTTTATTTTAATTTTGCTATTTATTATTATTTTATTCTTGTTTAATCGTTAATATTCTATTCGTACAGTTGTCTTCAATTCCCATCTCTTATTCTTCTTTCCAATACTATTTAAAATTCTAATTATTGCAAGCATAAAAATATATGATATTCATCAAAACATCAAAATTAGCTTTATAATCACAAGTAATTGCTATTGTTTATAATTAAAGTCATAACATAATGCTATGATTTCTTTGATTTTGATCGAACTGCTTAGTAGGGTTGGATTTCGTTACTAGTAAGGGAAGATTTTGGCTCTAAGCTTTCCTCAACGAAATTATTTTCAAAATTGTTATTCGAGTTGGCTGTTATAAATAGCTCTTTTACTACCCTCCCAATAATATATTGCTTGTTCTGATATAGAAACATTTGATTTTCTGTTTTATAAAATTTTAATTTTTTACGCAGCAATTTTATGTTTCATCAGCCCTTTATATTTCTTGTAGGCATTTCTGTATTAACATCTATGGAAATTTATATAATTTTCTATGAAATTCAAGGAGTTATTTTCTTTTAGAACACTTACAATAATTCCTTGTATATAATATATCTTAGAATATAATATAATTTAAATAAAAATCTACAAAGTTATTCACAAGAGTATTGTATAGCACAGTTTTGCAAACATAAAATTTTGTTGGTAAAGTAAGAAAGTATATGAATTTAGATGTATAAATTCAGAATGTAAATGCATATTTTATGATGTGTTCTGATTTGAATTTTTATTTTTCAATTGGGTTAATTGATCTTCCACGCCTGGGATTGTTTAATACCCACTTGTGTGATATTCCATAGTTATCCCTTCTTACTGAGATAATATCCTCGATCATCTCGTCTCCGATTGGCTGTTTATCACAGAACAAGTTAGCTTCCTAAATAAGATTTTCGATAATATAAATTAAAAAATCAATCAATATTATTCAGATAACATAGCAAAGATTTACACCTATTTTCTTAGAATATGATGAAAATATTTTTTTATTGTTTAAGTAAATATTATCTTAATCGACTCTTAGTTATTAAGAAAATTTTTTGCAAATGATATAGTTCTAATCCACAAAATCATTGTTATTGTAGCCTAATCCTTAATTTGGCGTTTACTTAAAACTCATTTTTAATACCGGTTGTCTTCTAAAATGGAAATTACAAGCTCGGCGACCACGACCTAGTTTACGACATGCTTTGATGAGAAGATGGTAATATAAACCATTCTAATTGCATGTATTAGATTAGATTTAATTAATAAACCCAAAATCTGTAAAATTACTGATTTTGATTTTTAACTTGAATATAAATTAACGAGCTTTTGAAATAATTTTAATTAATTTTCCTAATCGTTTTTAAGTATTCCTGATATATATTGAACAATAATCTGAATAATTTATTTGTAAATTATTCTAGTGTTTAAAATAAGCTGGGTAGTTATATATTATAAAGATTATTTTTTATTAATTTAATCTATATAAACGATTTTTAATTCAAGAACTGCCGTCCCGTCAAAATATATGATTATCAATTTTTTCATATAAAATTTATTAAGTTAACCATTTTGAACGCGTTTATATTGATTTTTAATATTACATCGAGCTAATTACAAATTTACTGAAAACTATTTTAATTTCAATATTATGCCTAAAATAAAGAATACAAGTAATGTTTTGTATAAAGCTTTACTCATAAGTCGGGACACCAATTTGCCTCTTGATTATTTTAAATATTAGAGATTTATTTTCAAAACTA
>JBBMOY010282226.1:0-12156 GCA_037951405.1 Platydemus manokwari | reverse complement strand
CGAAAAACTCGCGGGACCCGTTTTCGACTTCGCCTAAATTATTGAAGCTACGACCACGAAGAAAGTGTGCCATAGAGGGGAAAAGGTGATAGTTAGATGGTGCAAGGTCCGGAAAAAAAAAAAAAAAACTAGTATATATTTAAAACATATATGTGGTCTTCACGGGGCGGTGGGATATACCCTCACCCCGACTTAAATATAAATTGATTATTGCTTTGTATGTAGCATTTTTTTCCTTTTGGATCCAGCGACACAGTTGGCATAGATCTTCTTCCGAGATATTCATCAGTTTGAAATCCCAATATTTTTGTGCTTTTATATTTTTGATTTTTTTGATTTTCGTAGTTTTCTTTTTAGTAATATAGTAGATAATCATATAATTGTTCATTGAGTTGGATTGATGGCTTCAGAAGGTCATAGATATCTCAAGCAGGAAAGGTTGATTGTTCGTGTTAGATTCCAGGACAGCCTTGCATAGTTGTAGGAGATAGTATGTAACTGAATAGCTTTGATTGATTCCTTTTGATGTCCATTATTTTTTCTGAGTTGGATTGATGGGTTTATAGGGTCTTCAGAAGGTCACAGAGAGTTGTAGAAGATCATCATTGGATTCTAGCAGTAGAGTAGGGCAGACGATGCTTCTTATTTCGGTTTACTAAATAGAAATATAGTGCAAATACAGTATATTTATATAAAGAGAGTGATTATTATTTAATATTAGAAGGTTTTTTTTTTAATATAAAGTTATTTAAGAATAAATTAATAAAGTTACTAATGTAAATTGTTAATTAAGAATTTAAAACAAAAGTTAAAAGTTTAAAAAGTGCAATATAAATATTAATTAAATACGCTAGATGCTTATTAAAAGTAGAAGAAGATAAAGAAACTTATAATATAAGAAAATATTTGAAAAAAGCTTAATTTGATAAAATTTTATTTAGAAAAGGCCATCTATTTGTAGATAAAAATGATAAAAACTAAAAAAACGTGTTAAACTTATTAAATTAAAAAAATTTTAAAATTATTAAGTAAAAAATATTTGTTTAAGTTATTTAAAAATTTTAATATATTAATGACAAAAAGTAAAGTTGTATAATATTTGTTTAATTATTACAGATATATTCCATTTGCAGAAGCGATGATGACAGAAAATAAAATGGTTTAGTATAATAGTATGTGAGATTCGATATTAATTATTTATTTTAGATCTACGGCTAAAAAGGGAATAGGAAGCAGCATCTACAATGGAACTCAAACGAAAAAGAAAGCAGACACTGTGTTATAAATAAATATTGGAAAAATAATGAGTTCTTTTTTAATGGTAGTCAAGTTAAATTTATAGTTATTTTCTTTGAGAAGTTAAGTTAAGATTTTATTTATTGATTAATACTTTGTAGGAGATTGACAATTAAATAACAAAGTGGATATGAAGAGTTAATCAAATGAAATTAATGATTTAGATGAAATGAAGAAATTAAATGAAATGATTTAAAAGAGAATGAGATGAATAATTAATTAGATGATATGAAATGATTTAAATGAAATGAAGAATTAATTAGATGATATGATATGAGATGAAGAAGTAAATAGATGATATGAAATGATGAAATGAAATGAAATGAAGAAATAATTAGATGGAATGAAATTATTAAAAAGAAATGAAATGAGTTAATGAATTAGTTAGATGAGAGATTATGAAATGATGAAGTGAAATGAAGAATTAAATAGATGAGATGAGTTTATTAAATGAGATGAAAATGAGTTAATGAATTAATTAGATGAAAAATTATGAGATGATGAAGTGAAATGAAATGAAGAATAAATTAGGTGAAATGAATTTATTTAAATGAAATGGGGTGAGTTAATGAATTACTTAGATGAAAGATTATGAAATGATGAAGTGGAATGAAGAATTAATTAGATGAGATGATTTAATTAAATGAAATGAATGAAATGATGAAGTGAAATAGATGAAATGAATTAAATTAAAAGAAATGAAAAATGAGTTAATGAATTAATTAGATGATAATTATGAAATGATGAGGTGAAATGAAATGAAGAATTAATTAGATGAGATGATTTTATTTAAATGAAATGAGATGAGTTAATATATTAATTATATGAAGATTATGAAATGATGAAGTGAAATGAAATGAAGAATTAATTAGATGAAATGAATTAAATTAATTAAAATGAAATGAGTTAATGAATTTATTAGATGAAAATTATGAAATGATGAAGTGAAATGAAATGAAGAATTAATTAGATGAGATGATTTTATTTAAATGAAATGAGATGAGTTAATACATTAATTATATGAAGATTATGAAATGATGAAGTGAAATGAGATGAAGAATTAATTAGATGAAATGAATTAAATTAAATAAAATGAAAATGTGTTAATGAATTAATTAGATGAAAGTGATGAAGTGAAATGAAATGAAGAATTAATTAGATGAAATGAATTTATTTATATGAAATGAAATGAGTTAATGAATTAAATAGATGAAAATTATGAAATGATGAGGTGAAGTGAAATGAATGATTAATTAGATGAAATGAAATTATTTAGATGAAATGAAATGAGTTAATGAATTAATTAGATGAAAATTATGAAATGATGGAGTGAAGTGAGATGAAAATTAACTAGATGAAATAAAATGATTTTAATTGGAAAGAAATGATTTAAATGAGTATGAAATGAAGTATTAAAAGAGGATTATGATGATATAAATAAACCTGATGATTGTGAGTGAGAATAAATATGAATATGATTGTCCGAAGGTCCTGGGGAATATGGAATAATCTAGAGATGAAATAATAATTAAAAATCATAAAGATAAGAAATTAATTAGAATATTATTTAAATGAATGTGTTTATTGTGTGAGTGCTCGCGTTGGTCTTGGCCTGTCCTCTTTTGTATGGGCAACATATGTAGCGTAAGCGTCTCTTAGGAGTGTTGAAATGATCAATGAGGACAGGTAATTAATTCTAATGTTATCTAGACCAATTAGTTTTAAAACTTTGTCATTATGTGGATCCCAGGAACCATAAACTCCTACATTTAAGACATCTAGTGTCGTTTGGTGTCTACTTGATAAGGCAATTTGTTGTGTAAGTGATTTATATTTCTGGTAGTTGAGAGATCTATGAGTTTCAAAGTTTGTATCCATATCAAATGGAATTTTTAAATCTATAATATATGTTTGTCTTTTAGAATTATTTCTAATAATGAGATCGGGTCTCAACTTAGTGTTAACTTCAACTGGTGTGGAATCAATGTCTGTGTCTATGCCTAGTGATTGGAGATATCTGCCTATTATGTCGAGTATGATAGCATGGCGTTTGCTGGCTTTTCCTGGGATTGCTGGGCAATGTATGAAAATGTGTGCTGCTGTTTCAGGTTCTGTATTACATAGTCTACAAAGTATAGATTTATTAAATTTAATAAAATATGGTGTATAATTTAATAATAATAGATTATTCCTAGCCCAGTGAGTGAAAATCCAGACCTCCGGTGAAAGATGACAATTATTTAGAGGTTTTTGGGATCTATGAGATGCGGAGAAACAGTGGACCAACCGACCTTGCTTAATCAGGGATTTCCATTCATTGAAATAGGACATTTGAACTGCGTCATGCAGAATGTCTGATAATTTATGTTTATTTGCAACAGAAAAGAAATAAGTTGAATCTGAACCAGTGGTCATCTTGATGTTAATTTGTGATTCATAATTAATAAAGTTTATATCAATTTTAAATTTTCTTAATTTCCTAACTGAGAATCTTACTTTTGTGAACCAGGTAGAAGAAGCTTTAGTATTAGGCAAAATATTGTCACTTAACCAGGAGAGAGCGGTATCTAAGTTATTTGGGTGAGATGAGCCCAGTCGTTTATTAGCAATAAATTGTAAATGATTTGTAAAAAATTCTCTAAAAGGGTCGTCGAGACTGGTTAAGTAACGAAAACAACAAACTATAGATTGAATGCAATATTCTAAAAGTGATGGAGTGAGACCTAAACCACCTAGTTTGCGTGGTGAATAAAAAAAGGGTATACTGGAAGATTTCGAACCATTCATCTTGAGTATCTCCCTAGATAAAAATCTTATTTTTTTGTCAAATGCCTGAGATCTATTGTCGTCATCATCTTGAATCAGTGTACGGGAGTCAAGTTGTGTAGTTTCAACTTGTTGGATTCTAAAATGGAAAGGCAGACGTGAATGTAAGAAAATATTATATGCTTGAAATTTCTGTGCTGGGTGTAATCTAGAATCAACTATATATTCAAAATCTGTAATTATACCTTTCAATATATCGGATATTGGGGTTCGTTTTGGTGATCCAAATGGGACTCCTAAGTATTTATACATATTTTCGCTATCTATAATCGGTATTGGATCATTTTCTAGATTTAAATCTATCCTATTTCTGGGGTTATTGGTGAAATATCCACATTTTTGAGCATTAATTTTAAGATTAATTGAGTCAGCGAGGTGGTATATATGATTTAGACGGGACTCAAGGTTTTCACCAGAGTTTGCAATAATAACTATATCATCGGCGTAAGCAAGGGTAGAGAAGGGTAAATTATGAACTGAGAGTGGGTTATCTAAGCTAGCAGAGCTAGTTAATAAAAAATCTATAGTTAAACAAAATAGAGTCATGGATAGTGGGCAACCTTGCTTAACTCCCCTATGAATTGGTATTGATGGTGTAGTAATATTATGACAAGTATAAAATGTTGATGTATTATTATATAATGATTTTAACATATTAATATAGTGTAGATTACAACCCATTTTACCTAATGTATACCAAATTAAATCATGGGGGACACTCGGGAAGGCTTCACTGAAATCAATCCAACAAATATGAATATCAATGTTCTTATGTGAGGCAAATTCGGAAAGAGAAAAAAGATAAGCGTTGTGTTCAGCACAACCATCTGAGGCTAGAATTGCCTTTTGATTATTAGATAGGAGATTACCAGTGGTAATCCATTTTAATAATCTATTATTTAAAATGGTGGCAAATAGTCTATAAGAAGTATCTGTGAGAGCAATAGGTCTCCATGATGAAACTATATGAGAGGTCGAATTTTTACCTGGTTTTAATAATAATGAAGTTTTGCATGATGACCACTGATTGGGAATTACTTTAGAAGATAGAATTTTATTAAATAGTTCTAATAAATATACATGCTCTGGGTCTATAGTGACCCAGTCCTTATATGTAATGCCATCATTGCCCGGTGATGAATTAGCTAAACCTTTAAAAGCAATGTTTAACTCTTCTAATGTGATCGGTTTCAGGTTTGAATTATCATTGAAAATCGGTAAAGTCGGTCTAAAATTATTTGGAATTGGCGGTGGTGGTGGTTTCGTAAAATGTTCAATAATATTATCTAAGGTGGGCAATGATGAAGGTGTGCATGAGGGTAGAATTCGTCTTAGTGTTTTCTTTGGTTGGTTATTAAAATTTTCTCTTAATTTAAAATCGGACGATTCCGGGTTTGCAAAATGTAAGACTGATGGTTTAATTAATTTCTTAGAATTAAAACGAGAAGGGTCTATAGATCTTAGGGCATTGGCAGCCATATTTAGAATCTCCGTTAAATTAGGTTGTTCACAGTTAATTAATTTAATAGCTTCAATTAAAGTTGGGTGAATAACATGTGATGACGTAATATTATTATTATTAATTTTCGAATTTTTAAATTTAATTAAATAATTAATAGTTTTATTTATATCTTTACGAAGATCGGGGCAAACAGGTGAGTGAAAAATCTGGGAATTATTAGCGTAATCTAAAATATGTTGAATAACAAAAAGACCACAATCTGTATTATTAATTTGTTTTGGGAGATCAGTTAGTAAGTTATGATTAATTATAATATTTGATCTTATAGAATTTAAATTAATAAATAAACTATCAAGGGTATTCCACAGTTGCTTTTGGGAATCACTAATGAAAAAAGTGGCGGGATCTATAAAAAATGAAGAAGAGATATTTTTATCGATAATATAAAGATTCCAATGTTGGTTATTCCAGTGGATTAACCAAAAAGCTATTTCCCAGGAGGCTAAATATTTAAAAGGAAATGAATTATAAAATGTTTCGTAATCTTTATTCAAAATAGCAACTGCGGGCTGTGGTTTTATGAAAATATATTTAGTCGGGTTAGGTAACTTATATCTTATATATGCTTCAATAACTGAACTCGATAGTCATTCCGAGTCAGTATCTTCAGGGATTAATTCAAGGTCTTCGAAGTCAGGTGGTGGATTAAAATTATTACCTAATTTATGCTCATCAATATGAATCTTAAATGTTAATGCTTTACCTATAAAACCGCAGTGACATAATATAGTAAAGTCTATTGGAATATCTATATTATGCTTATCCGTGTAATGTTTAGGGACATTCTTAGTGTTGGAAAACGGAAAGCAATACGATTTGTCACAGCGGGTGCATGTCGCGGTCTTATCATCGAGCATGGTCATTTGTGCGTCATTATTTGGGGCTCCACCATATAAGTTAGTTGGGATTTTATCAGATTTAACGGTAGATTGGGAGATTATTTCAATGGAGTCATCTGAATCAATTTGGGTAAGTCTAATATCATCGGGATCAACATTAGCATTAACTGTGTCATTTAGGTCGGTTTTACTATCTATATAAGTTAAGCTAGACCTTAGTTGATAAGGGGTAGGAGTTATATTCAATGGACTATCAATAGTTTGGGTGGATTGGTCAATTGGGGAAATATCTTTAATAACTATATTTTGATTAATTAATGGTTTATTATTTGAAATAAAGTCTATATCTACTGTTTGGGTAAAACTATTTAATTGATTGATAATTAATTGGTCAAGAGAATCATTATTAACTTTTACATTTAAGTCGATTAAGTTAATATGGTCAGTCGTTTTACTTAAATCTATGGGCTTATTTTGGTGAAAATTATTTAAAGAAATGTTATTATTACATAATAACATGTTAAATCTACTAATATTATTAATACCGATTTTATTAAATATAGATAGTAGAATATTAAGAAAAACATTATTAGTCTTATTATTATGAAAATTATTATTAGTTAATTTCTTAAAATTATTAATATTAATCTTATTAAATAATAAAAGGCCTATGATATCTAAGTGAGAATTAATATTTAAATTATATAAAATAAATAAAATAATATTTAAAAAAAGGTTTTTCGTTGGATTGAACTGCTCGCTTTCGCGATCACAGTTATTCGCATGTCGACCCCTAAACTGGATGCTCTGGCGTGCGGTAGGGGGACTGTCCTTGGGTTTTTTCGGAGGCATGGGATGGGTTTGAGTAGATCTAGAATTTTTAAGATTAGATTTATTAGGATTATAATGAAAAAAAGGCTTATGGATATTTGAATTGGTTTGATTGGGTTGGTTGTTCCTATCATCAATATTACGGAGGGCATCATATCTGTTTTGGCTCCGGAAGTTTGTTTTGGGATTTTGGTGGGATTGTTGGGCCCATCTGTTGGGGGTGATAAAATCGTCTCGTGATTGTTGTTGGCGGGTCTGATTGGTCTTGTTCGATGTATTTGGGATATGAGGTGGAGGAGGAGGCATAGGGAATTGTTGGTTCGGTCTAAAAAAGGGTGGATTATTTATATTATTGTGATTACGTAATCCATTTTGTTGTGGGTAAGCATTTGTTTGCACGATATCCGAATATAACCACGGTGCCTGATTATTCGGATTTCCGATCTGTGTAGAGTCACGGTGGGTATTATTGGCAGTAGGTCTGGTGTTGTAATTCGTATGATTACTGGTTCTAGAATGATGGATATTATTATTATTTATATTATTATGTAATTGATTAGATTTATCAACTACGGTTGATCTATCATTAGAGGGTCCTTTTTCCTGTGCAATAGGGTTGCGGTCAGGTCTAAAATAAAAAGAATCATTGTTATTAATAAAATAATAATCTTGTCTGTGCCAATCATGGTTTTCGAAACCTGGGGGAACCGATGGAGCAGAGGAGTACTGAGGACGGGGTCTGTAAGAGTAATGATTATTATGGTTAGAGGAATTAAAATTATCGTGATTCTGAGTGCTCTGATTCTGAGCAGAGATTCCCATACGTGATTCTGAGGACTGGTTTCTGACACTGGGATTATGGGGTCTAGAAGAGAAATTATTATAATTATTATGTTGATTACGTAATCTTGTATTATTTCTGCCAGTGTTGAAACCCTTCAGATTATGCCGCTTGGATCTAGAATAACGATAATTAGATTTTTTGTTTCTATTGGACCCTTTATAGGAATTATAATTCCTCCTTCTGTATTGATCAAGATGATCATTCACTTCATTTTGGATACCTGGCCTGGGTGGGAGTAGGAAAGAACTGCCGACTGATGGGAGCATTTGACTCGAGTAGAATTGGTCCGTGAATCGCCTTTGGTTCTCCCTCCACTGAGTGTAGGCCAGATAATCCTGAAAATATGCATTGTCATTATAAAACATTGTAAAAATAAAAATAAAAAATAAAAATAAAAATAAAAATTCTAATATTTATTTAACATAAATATTGGTCTTCACGAGGCGGTGGGAGAATCCCTCACCTCGACTTTAAAATTTTATTAAATGCTTGTTTTTTATGTTTTTTTCCTGTTTGGACTAGCGTCAAGATTAGCATGGTCCTTCTCAGCATGCATACAAATTACGAAAAAATCGGATAGATACGAGGTGCCCCAGAACCACATTGGTCGAATAAACTAGTCACAAATGGGAAATTGTGTTATCAGGAAGGGACTGCTGGCTATCCACGAGTATGTTATTTACTTTAGACAATATTTGTGCGGGGAGAAATTCAATGCGATACCAATCATAAAGCTCTTTTCTTCTTGAACTCGAAACGGAAACTAATCAGGACTCAATTTCAAATTTCACGATTTAGATTTAAGATACAGAAAAAGGAGAGAATCACAGCAACGCGGATTGATTACCTAGGATTAACGAAACATAATGCTCCAAATGCAAGACAACATACAATGTAGCAAATCGGGAGAAGCTTAAAGCCAGATATTTAGGCCAAATACGTATAAAGTCAGAGAAAATGCAGAAAATTCATGATCCACAACATAAAGATGCAGAAATAGTGGAGATGCTCATATTTTTAAAAGGTGAAACTATCTAGCATGGAATTCTGGAATAAACAATCACTTTGGAGAATTAAAGATAGGTTGAAGGTGGTCGACAATACGCTGATGCTGAAGAAATATTTTTTGCTTACTTGTTATATGTTGATTATTCTATTTATGTTATTATTAATTTATTTTAATTTTACTCTTTTGAGTTCAGCATCCCATAAATATTGTAGTACTTATATAATCTATTTTACTTAATAACTATTTTATTATTGATCAAGTTATTTACTGTCTTATTATTATATATGTATATATTCTCAAATATAATTGTTATTTGTAAAAATATGAAATACTTACAAAATTTTGACATAATTTCGAATCGAATTTCATTATAAAAATGTAAAAATACTTAAAAAAGTATCAAGCCGATTGAAATTAAAATTTGTTTTATTAGCGAATGTCATCCTAAAAAAATAGTCAAAATCACTTAAAGTAGTCAAATAACAAAATCATATTACCAGGTTGATATTATCAGAGTGTTATTTTGAATTGATTTGACATATTGAGAATTGAACTGGAAACTACGTGAAATATGTAGTCTATTATGTCTTACATAACAAGAAAAAAGTTTAGTTTATTAGTTTTGAATATATACATGTTTTGATGTATTGTTTGAATAAGTGGTTAACAATTATACCATTTTCAAAATTAAATTTTTAAGATTCACAATTTATATGGACACCATTGAAGGTTTTTAATGTTATTATCTAATGTTTCGTTAAACAGTTTTTTATAGAATCTATCAAAATTTATATTAGTAAAAAATGGCTTGAAAGTGTGAATATTTTATCACAAATTTCCAAAATTAAAGAAAATTCTACAAACCATTTCATTTCGAAAGTAACGAATATCAAATTCGATTAGTATTAACATTGTTCTTTTTTGACAAGATTTCAATTCCAGTATATAAGATCAATTGTGAAACTATTAGTGAATCTTACGAATCGGCCCACAATAATAATTTATTGAATTTATTCCAAGAATTGTTATCCAAATCATTAATCACTGAAGTTGGTGTGTTTCTTAATGTGTTTATTTTGGAAATTTTACAATTCAGTTTAAAAAATTTGATATAAAGGATATTTGAATATTTTGTATTTGGACAACCATTTGTAATGATTAGGAATGATTATAATTTTATTATTTTTTAGATATTTTTTATAAAAAATAATGTCATATTTTAATTAATTTTTTATTAGAAAACTATTAATTTCTCATTAATAAATTCTATTAATTATTAAATTATTTTAATTAGGAAATCGTTGGTACTTTCTTTCTAATCAATAATGCAGAAGTATATTCATTGAAATAATGTTTTCGATTGATTGTTGTTCCATTATCGATTTTTATATTCCATTAGAATGATTATGAAATCAAATTACAATCAATTTCACAACAAATTTTCCAACAAGGTCCAATTTATAAAACGGTAAAAACCAATGACAAACAATTGATTTATCAAGTTGTTTTCGCTTATGATTTTCAAAGGACAAAACCATTAATTCTTTTTCTCCCCCAAGGTCATTTTGGGAAATGTTTGTTTTGAAATCCAAGCAAATATGAACGAAGTCTTTCGAATACTTTTCGATTTGATTGTCAATAAAATCGACGAGATTTTTGTAAGTTTCTTATGGATAAATCGAATTGGGAAATCGAATGGTATTTTATGTTTTTCAGGGATCGAAATCATTTGATTCTCATTCGTCAATTTTAAGCATTCAACTGTTGCCTAGTAACGATGCTTCATTGAATAAAGTGATCATTTTTTCTCTTGGTTTCCTTTGATTGTCGTTGTGATTTTCATTTCGTGTTGTTCAGGAAAATATAAATGGAATCGATCAGAATATTTCCAATCAACCCATCAACCCACAATCACCAATCGAAATGAATTCGATGGCAAATATCGATGGTGATTTCACAGACAAATTGGATTGCAATTATTTATTTCCCATCGATAAATCGAGTGATTATATGCAGTTTTTAAAATCAATGAAGTTTACATGCAAGGTTGCCTTGTATTTGGGAAATATGATTGAGAATGCTGTTTACAATGAAATCCAGATGAAAAAACACCAATCGATGGAGAATTCGAGAAAATATCAATGGCTTAAAGATATCGAACGAACTGTAGGCAGCATTCTTACGGAAATGATTACGACCAATGATATATATCCGCTGGAATATGATATTCTTTTGAAAAAAATTGTCGAGAAGGTACATTTGTTTTCATAGATGATTGGTCGAAATTTGTATGAGAAAATATTGATTTCAACTGGTTACCTTTTTGTATATTAAATCCACTTGTTTGATAAATTATTTAATAATAATATTTATTAATAAATTAGCTATTTTTAAATTGTCAGTAGTTTATATTTTAATAAAAATTTTTGATTGTTAAATAGGATTTTTTCAATTTTGTAAATGGTTTATTAAACATAGCATGTAACACGAAATGTAATGTGAAAATTAATTACTTTTTTATTGACAGATTTCTGCAAGTAAAGAAACAAGAATTGATGCTGGACGGATTCGGGAATATATTTCTATTTATCTCAAGTCTTATAGACAGAAAAATGAAATAGATAAGTGATTAATGTTATATTTTCATGAAATAAAACAGATTTATTGTTTATTTTTGATAATTATCTATTCTTCATTTTATTCGTCAATGTGGTTCACTTGATAGTGAATTTATTCATTTGTTTCATATTACCATGAGCTTTCTTGAAATGTGTTTTGATATTTTTCTCTACGATTCATGCAATAAGTGATGCAATAGTTTTCTAAAATATTATAACTGTTATTTGCCTAACATTAATTCTTATTATCAGCGACAGATCAATGAAAATTGTACATATTATGATCCGGTTTTTAAATCAATAACTTTGTTCCAAATAACTTTAAACACACACACACATATATATATCACAGCATATAACAATTATCCAAT
>JBBMOY010281115.1:0-12158 GCA_037951405.1 Platydemus manokwari | reverse complement strand
TGATGCAATTTATTTAAGATCATTCTCGTAAAATAAGAAATTATCTAATTAAAAACATTAAATAAGAATTCTCTATAGGGTCTCAACACCTTCCTCCTTCTTTTCCATAATTTTCAATCAAATCCTGATGTATGGTCGCCATGATACAATTTTTAAAACTATACATTAAAAACGATCTTTAAAGTCACGACACCAAATGATGTATTTAAATATTATTATACAAATTATACATACAAATAAATATAATTTTATATAAAATCGAATATTCAAAAATTTAAGTTATTTTAACTCTCACAGAGAACATTTAAATTTGACATGCAAATATTTCATTTACCGAAAATAATATAATAATTCAATTACATGTCGTTTTCCTAATATTAGAATAAACCTAATGCTCGTAATCTGTTCCCATTTAACAAAAGGATTTTATTAAAAGAATTTCGGTATGTTGGTTGCTCCTAAAGAAATCACTGATTATTATGAAAAGTGTAAATCAATATAAACTCTAATAATTGCTTATGTATGATAAATTCAAATCTTTGATAATTCAAAAATGCGATTTAATCTGCCATAACCACGCTGTAATGTTTCATTCATCGTCTGATTACACATATAATACGTCCGAATTCAAACCTATAGTGATTATTTTTAAATAAATAGGTGATAGTTCAACTTTAGATTCTATATTACCTTTTATGTTTTAAAAATAGCTATCAATGGCGTTGACCCCAATAAAAGAATTAGAGAATTTAGAAAATTTATTGATTATAAAAAATTTAGATTAATGTGTAACATTATGAAAATTTTGTTTCCTATCTTTAAGTATTCTGATAGTTTTTGCAACTTTGACTAAGTTGTGGGATAAAATTTGGTGAGTTTTGATTCCCTAGTGCTTCACATTTTTTCAAAAATTTTAAAATGTTTTATCGTTAATATGTTGTTATATTTTGATAGAAAATTGAAAATGGAATTCAAATCTGTGATCAAAATTATTTATTATTTTAAAAGTACCTCAACCTTTTCAGAACAAAAAAAAGTTTACGTCAAATATTTGTGTAAATGATTCGATTGTCCAACAATTTTGAAATCTCAATGCCAAATGAAACATTCATAATGTTTCTTGTTGAAACTAGAATCATGTTGCTGTATCCCATTTAATACAATGAAATTATACAAATTCGATGTTTACAAACCTCCATTGTTACTCAGGAGATGTATTTCTGCTTTTAAAAATCCACAATAAACCTTTTACAGTGTTTTCTTTCAAATTTATCATTTATAGATTGCCGATAACAATTCCGGTTCCTTTAATTCTAAAATGTCTAGCCTGATATGTGTTTCGGAAAAATAAATCTCATTTACAGTATTAAAGTTTTTCAGTTATTCTTTGATTAGAATATCTCTACCTATTAAAATGATAAAATAGATAATGAATAAATATCCGAGACATTTGATATAAACTTCTAATGATAAATCAATGACAAGAATCATGATCATTTACCTTATAATTTCAACAAATTTCATATTATTTTGTCATAAACTTATAATTAATTTTAAATATTCTTTGATATTTTTTTGTTATCTGTTTTGTAATTATTTAAGTTTAATTAATTTGCCTTCTTTATTTTATTATCAACAGTAGCATTTATGTTACCCTCTCTGTGACAAGGCAATAAACAGTCTTGTGTATGATTTATGCAAAAATAAAACAAACAACCAATTCCATGAGTTTATCGTGGCATATTAGTTTGTTTAAAGCAGTTATTTTGTGGAACTCATCTTTTTTTGATTATATTAAGAGCAAAATCCAACGTCAGTTAAAACAGTCACATCAGGTATTGAAAGAAATTGACACAAAATCAAAATGAAGCTTATTAAAAACCATTAATAAAGCATAAAGAGTTTAAAATTTAAAAAGAACTTCTAAAGTGAATTCAGCAACGAAGAAATCGTGACGTATAATAAAAAATTGTCTGCAAGGACTAAATAGCAAAAAATCAAATGAGTCATTTACTGTCGACCCTGCATTGTCCGATGATAGAAGAAAATACCTGGCTGTCAATTTTGAGAAGTTAACTCCGACATTGCCCATAAAAACCGTCAAGAAGACATATGCTCAATCGGTATTTCAAAGGAACCCAAGAAAGACCTTTCAGAAGAAGATGTCGTTCAAAAAGCCAGGTACAATCGTGCAGGAAGGAGATTTTGGTGCAAAAGAATATAATCGAACACCAGTTAATCACATTGAATCTCCAAAACATGAAAGATCAACAAGATCAATGAAAGCTTTTGCTTCTATATTCTACAACTATTGAAGAGGAAACCCCCACCACATGGTGATTATTTAAAACCAGAAGTTTGTTTTTGCTGTTCTGAGCTTGGACACAGGAAGTATGAATGTCCACTGCGAATAAATGTTTGATATGCAGTAAAGAAGGACATTCATTTAGAGAATGTAATTTAGCCAGACATCTAGTTACAATAGTCCGAGGAGAATATTGTGCATACATGACGAAGAAGATGAAGCCGATATTCAAACTGAAAGTGAAGTAAGTGATTGTGTTAGCTCACTCTCCATAGATAACAAAAAAAACTGGATTCAACCTCCTTTGCCTATCTCGTCAGTGGCATTTAGTCAATAGGACATATATCAGCTTGAGATAGAATAGAAGTAAAGAAGAAACACTGTAAGAGGAAGAGGAAGCATTCACAGATGTATCAAAAAGCGGATGGTAGACAGTGGAGTAAAATTGAGTGCAACGCTACACATATTGAATTGTTATGGGATTCTGGTGCATTAATAACTGTAATGAACTAGAGTAATTGGAAGCGCATTGGAGAGCTGCAGATTGAAAATTCGGATGTTCGATTGGCTGGTGTATTCTCCAAAACACACAATCGTGTCTAGATTAAATAAGGATCCAAAGAGTTTGGAACAACAAAATTCTAATAAAGGATATTATTGTAGTTAAAGAAATTTCACAAGGATTTATTGGAGGAGTTGATATGATGTAGACTTGTAGAATATTCCTAGCAGGGATAAAATTAATTGATGCTAAAGATGTGGGAAAGAAATACAGCGACCAAGACAGAATCGAAATGGCACTGCAGAGTATTGCTGATAAGAACGATATTTCATTGAATCGGTGTATAATAGAGAATGGCTCAATTTTTATGGTTTCTCGGTTCGATTTTAGACTAACAGATTTGGTGAAGAACGAGATCCGCTCAAAACTCCAGAAGGCAGACAATAAACTTAGAAACCAAAATTCAAGAATTGATAGAAAATCTTCTCGAAAGTAATGTCATAACGCGTTTCAAGAGCCCTTGGAACTCTCATTTGGTCGTGGTTTCTAAGAAAGATGGATCGATCAGGATATGTTTAGACATCAGAACATTAAAGGAACAGGTATTCAGGTTAATTAACTCATCAAAATTTGAAAATAAAACTCGAGAAATGCACTTTTGGCACTAGAAAATTGAATTTCCTGGGTCATACGGTCAGTGCAGAAGAAACTAAAGACAACAAAGTAAAGAATATTAAGGAAACCATTAAGCTTGGTTGTATCACTCAGTTGAGATCGGTCCTAGGATTATTGCAATTATTACATTAGATTTTTCAAGGATAACGCATTAATTACCGCTCCGTTATATGCGATGATGACTGGAAGTGACAAGAAATTGGAGTGGAGTACAGAGTGTGAGAATAGTTTTGGAAACCTTAAAGCCTTGACATACATTAAGAAAACTAACAAACTGAGTAGCCCTCAGTTTTAAACATGGTTTGCAAACTTATCCGTATTCAATTTCAAACATCAATATAGGTGTAGGCATTAATTTTAATTAAATGATAATAATTTTAAAATTTCAAATTAATTTAAAATAATTTTTAAGTAATTTTAAAATCATTATTCTAAATGATGATTTTGAAGAAAATTATTTAAAATAATAAATAAGATAATAAATTTTAAAAATAGTGCAAAAATAAGATAATTTAAAATTATTTTAATATTTTTATATATAGACCTGATTAAGATTGATATTGAAACTTTCGGAAATTATAATTTGTTTAAAAAATTGTTTTTAGTGTTATAATTAAATAAAATTTTAATAAAATCGTTATAATGAGTTCTTTCGTCAATTACAAGCGAAGTAGCCGCTACTAAAAATAGGAAAGGATCAGATCATGGAAATGCGGATGGATTCTCAAGGATAGGCAAAGTATTTTGTTCACAATGCTTAACTCAGCACTAAGGTGCTAAAGAAGGTAAGCCAAAAAGTCAGTTCATTAATGTTGTCCAGCATTTAATTGCAAATAATGACGAACTAAGAAAGATTCAAAAAGAAGATACTGTCGTAGGTTCTATTCCAAAATAGTTTGGGAAAACAGAAAAGCAAATATTTTAACAGTTTAGAGAAATATGAATTGTTTGAAGATATAGTGGAGTATAATGAGAAGGAAGAGAAGCTAATTGTTGTGCCAGAGGTTTATTCACAGAAACTTATGAGATACTTTCATGAGGAGTTGTGCTATATTGGTAATAAGAAATTGGTTGATTACATTAGAAAAATTACCTTTTGACCAAATATGTCTCGAAGCATCGAACATGTAGTACGGAATGCGTCTCTCCTCAACAACCAGTACCAGCAAACGATTTCCTGGACCAAAAAATCTAGCTATGACAAAAATAATACCTACCACGACACCACCAATACTAGAGCATTAGATAATCGATTTCCTCATAACGTACCCTCGAGGTGGTCATGTCAAAAGAACCTTGAAAATGTGCCCAAACATTTTATTGTAAACAAAGACGTCTAGGTACAACAAACTTGGGATAAGATGTCTACAAAGGCGTACAGACAACCACAACACGTTTACGAAAACCCGTACCAGACAAAGATCTTACTGACCAAATCCACACAAACTACAAATAACGAAGAATTTAAACCAATCGAACATGCTCAACAAGGACCAAAATTTTGAAATATGCTCAACCATGTCCAATTACCAAAGCACACAAAACCACAAGACAATCCACTCGACCTGGCAAATCTAAATGTCACCATCACATGTTAACTAATCAAATACAGAAAAACAGAAACAAACTTAAGCCAGTTCTCAAGAATCATAAACTACATTGGATCTTTATATTACCAATGTAATGATTGCTCCAATTTGAAAAGAGAAAGCTTAAATCAGTTTTTCCTAGATACAATGATTTCAACAAAAGGAAAATGCACTAAGAAGCACAAAATATATCACAATCATTAAAAAATAAATTCTATGGTGGACCAACTGCTCTGCAAATGCAGACAATGTTCATCCAAATACAGAAGGAAGCTTAAATTACTTGGAAACTTTAAAAAAATCACTTATCCATTTAAAGAAACCTATTTCATCCCTATCAAGAGTACATCAAGGAACACTGAATTCAATACCGCATTCAGTGCTCTACTATATCTCAAGTGCGGGTGCATTGAATGTACCAAACTAATCACTACCAAAATATGTCCACTTGTATCACCCAATCAACTATCAAATTACCAACAATCACCATCAATTCAAATTCAATTGAGACATCAAACAAACCTTGTGAAATCAAATTTCATCCAGCCATTGAAGACCTGGCACACCTACTACTACATGTCTGTGCACTCCTTACATGCTCTTGCAACACGTGCCTCCAAATTGCACAAGGAAGACTACTGATAATCCAGACGTCATGGAATAAATTCAACCAATTCTTTCTACAGACCAAACCGCATCCAAGGGGCAATAATCATGAAAATGCAAATAACCAAAATGATCAACACATCATCATCGTTACAACAGAAGAAATCGAATCACCTAAATTTTAACTGAACTCAAGGCAAGCAGAATATCTCAACATCACCAAGAGAATCAATCTGAAATTTTCGATTTACTCCAAATAAACCACGACATAGATGATATCATCTTTACACAGACCACGGAAGAATCAATGATATCTTCTTACATGGTGCCTGACTCACAAGAAGAAACATATACAACAGAAAACCAAACAAGTACAACCAGCCCTCAAACAGACAATCACCAAGGACAAATAAAACTCACTCAATACTTATCAAAATTTGTAGGAAGGAGCAAGTCATACACCAGACTGCATGACCCTGATTGATGATAAAAATGCCAAGTGCATTATGTCTCCGAAAAGGTATCGTTTCACATTCACGAACGCAACCATATTTCCGAAACATTTTAATCAGACACACAACACCGTTCTCCAATCAGAATTTGCCGTACAATGTTACTGTGGATACATTGGTCCAGCCACCGGCTTCAAATATCACATCGACCACCACTCTCCACAGAATGAGAACGACACCACCGATATTGAAACTCTGCCACTTACGAGTGAAAATCAAATTTCCCAATGACTTTCAAGTCCAGCAATCGAGGCATAACTATCCAACAAGTCAACCAACATCTTTATCAAGCCACAACCAGCCATCGCCATTCTGAATCGTTCCCGTTCCAAAAACTCTCTACATGGAGAAACGCTTACTGGCTAATCCACTGGAACAACATCCACTGGAACTTATATATCGCCGAAGGTTTGAAACACTGTTCCTACTTTATAGACCCGGCTACAAAACACTTATCTGCGGAACAAATATGCCTACGGAACAAACTCGACAACCTACTCCGAAACCTCCAAGCGATTGAAGAAACCATGACTCTCAGACAATCTATATTACAAAACTTACCTCTCCAACTCAACTCCTTCAATTGCGGACTTTTTGTCATACAGCATGTGATAGATTACGCCAACAACTCACCAGTTTTTCACACTCCAGTACTACCGCATCTCAGAACCGACATAAACAGGATTATCTCTGAGATTTTACTTTTCCGAAGACTAACTGTACAGACAGGCTAAGACATTGCGCTACAAATGAGTCCCATGATGATTGAGGCAATCAAGCCGAACGAATCAAACGCCGCTAATCCGACTCAAATGTTAACTACAGCAAGGACAACAATGCAAACTAAAGATCCAACCAGATTTGCACCAAAAAAGATGGTCAAGCCGTCTGTAATTCACTTCATAAACGCATCATCTTCGGACTTCAAAATCAGATCACAATTCCTCACCAAACCAAATAAAACAATAAGAAGCATACTACTTTCTTCAAATCCAACTGCAACTCCGACACTGAACGACATCATCTAACACTACACTAAACCGATACCAGCTACGCTCCTAGAGACATTCAATCAAACTCTACCAAGGTTCGAAGACAACTCCAATCTTAAAGAAATTACGCTTGAAGAAATCCAAAACACGTTTGACAAACTCTCCAAGTCCGCACCAGGAAACGACGGATTAACTTATAAAGACTGGAGGCAAATTCAGTCCTTATTTAACCGCATTCTCAGACCAATGGAAAGAGTGTAACACAAACTTGCTACTGAAACCTGGCAAGCAAGCAATGTCCCACATTATCAACTCGTGGTGACCGATTGCTCTAACCGACTCATCTTACAGAATCTTCGCTACAAATCTCAACCTCAGGCTCCTCAAATGGATAGATGCTGGTAACCTTCTCTCACGCAACCAGAAAACGATGTTTGCCTTTGATGGATGCGCAGAACACAACGCGTACCTATTTTCGCTCCAAGAATTCGTGACCCAACATAACACAGACCTGCATTTCTGCTGCATTGACCTCAAAGAAGCCTTCACAAGTCTCCCCCATGAGGTCATCTGGTTTACCTTGACAAATATGGGATGTAACAGCTACTATATTGAAATGATCAAAGCCTTTCATGAGGACTCCAAAACTACTGACACGTGAGGATAAATCAAAACTCCGCCTATTCATATTCATCGCGGTGTTAAACAAGGGTGGCCCTTGTCAATGACACTCTTTCGCTTGTCAATTGATTTTTTGCTAAGAACATCAACCAACATACCGGTACCGCGATCAATCCACGACTGCGACTTCTCAACACTTGCTTACGCAGACGACATTGTTATCCTGGCCAACTCCGGCGAAAATATCGAACACAGATTGAACCACATCATCCACGGAACGAATGATATTCAACTCATCATCATTACTTCCAAATGTGGCTACTGCAGCAAGAACATCAGAAATAGAATAGAACTTATCATTGACGAGAAGTCAGTTCCAATCGCAGACAACGAAAACCTGTACAGTAATCTAGGTGTCCCCTTTAGACTCCCAAAATGAACACCAATCGACATCATACTGGACTCCATCAATACTAACTATCAAGCAATAGCAGACTCACGACTATACCAGTCGCAGAAATTCAGAGCTTATACTATTTTCTTACATCCAAGATTGCCCTACCATTTCCGCATCCAACTAGTCGAGACCACAAAACTCGACTCTAGGGCTTTAGTCACAACTGAAAACAACAAGCGAATCCAAAGCTTTGACAAGAAAATCAGGTAAATCTCTCGAAAAATACTAAAGATAGATGGTTCCAACTTGAGCAACAATCAATTCATGTATGCTCCAACAAAATTGGGTGGCCTAGGTATGACGACTTCACTAATGGATTATTGCATTCAAAGTATCGTGGGAGCTCTTAGATACCTTACCAACCCAGACTACGAGTTCAGGACCTTCATGATAAACCACATCATAGACATTGTCAACCACAGAATGACAGACCCAGCCAATCTCGTAACCGCTCTTCTCTGGATTTCTGATAAGCTTCCAACGGATATGAAAACAACTTTGGCTATATGGTGGACAAAAACACGATTCACAGCCCGAAAACTTCGCAAAATACAGATAGACGCTGAATTTTACAATCACCATATGGAAATCTTGCTCAAACTCACAGTGGACAATAACAAAACATTTCAACTTTGATAACCGTGGTAAACTCTCCAATATACTTCATGATGTGGTCTCTATGCATGCCTTCAACAAATGGACCACCATGAAAAAGCAGGGCCGACTTGCTCACTGCTTCATCACCAGCGACCTCTCCTAGATATCGATGCAGAACTTACGTCTATCTCCGGAGGTATGGATTTTTACTCAACAAACGCGAAACAACTTGCTTCTGTTACACTACACGCCGTACTTCATCAAGAAAGAAAAATCCACGCTCTGTAGAATATCAAGAAACGGATGCTCATATATTTATGCACTGCCAGCGATCCCTGGTTTAGCATCAAAGAGACATTCAATCATCTTGGACCACTTAGATAACTGGTGATATGATACGTATATCGACAAGAGCCTTCCAGAAACCAACACAAAATTACGACCAGGCCTTATAATAAGAAATAAAGCGAAGAGGCATACTTACACTGTCGATCTCAAAATACCATTCGACATTATGAAAAACTTTGAAAAACACAGGCTGCTCAACTACGAAAAATACCGTCAGATTGCCAGTGAAATCAAAACAAAGACCCGATTTTAAACCTCTCTAGATGTTCTTTGTATAGGAGTTCTCGGTTCTTGGAACCAATAAACAACAAAGTCTTAGCCAACATCGGACTTACTAAACCGAAAATCACTTTCATTGCCGGTCATTTAATCAGCACACTTCTAAAGGATGCCTACATCACTTACAAAGCTCATACCAACAACCGAAACCTTAAGCCACCATCTTTGTTAAGAGCACTCAACCAGCTAGCAATCAACAACCATATTTGATAGTAACTCTATCTACTAGTTAATCAAGTAACTCTCTAAGAATTTCAAACAAGCAAACTTACCGGACGTATCAAAGGATTAATCAATTTCAAAAAAGATGTGAGAACCTGTGCCACTGCATCGTGAAGATTTTTATATTTATATTCAATGAATTTTATCTCTTAGAAACCGGTTATCTATGTTCAAACAAAACAGTTCCTTCCATATATTCTTGATGCTCGTTCTGGTATAGTTTTGAAATATCAATGTACATAGTAGCTTTGGCTGATATATTTCGGCACTCTTGTTGTAAATTGCGTTCACCATCTGATTATATACTTTCGTCTAATTACAATATCCAAATATTTTTGAACAATGCAATATTAATTTATACGGATTCAGCATTATCGCGGGAAGATTCGTCGTATACGCCCAAGTTGAGAAAAGGCGTGGAACGAGATAAATAATTTCACTTCATCTTTTATTGTAAGAAGAAAATCTCTGAAAACTCGTGTTTCTGGTGCTGAAAATGGTCGGTCTCCCGGATACGTCATGTCACAAGGATCTGGAATGACTCCGTATCCGAAGAAACAATCTTAAATTTTATTGAAAATGTCGTCATCAAACTTCCGAAATCTGCATCGAAATTTCGATTCAGGTTGATTCGTAAACAACTATCACCACTTGGCATTGTGTTCTTTCTCCACATCCGATTTCTCTAAACTAATGTGAAAATTCATTTATGTAAATTAATTAAATTTAATTAATACTTATTAATTCAATTAATTAATTAATATAATTTTTAATTTTATTTAATTTAATAAAAATGCAGAAAAAATTTCTTACTGAAAATAACGCTCTCATTTGCTTAAAAATTGTGCTGAAATAAGTATTTTTCATTCAAATAAATCTCAACGTAATTTTGAACTCTTTAAAACGGAAATAAAAATGTTGTTTTTCATTTAATTGGTAGCTGTTAATAATATTAATACGAATTATTTTGTATTAAAAAGGAACAATGATAAGGAACAATTATGGGGAGAAAATGAAATGATTTATTTGTATTTTATAATGATAGCGATGTAAAAATTAAAATATGAAGAAAAATAATAACGGAAAGGATGAGGAGTAACAATGAAGTATTGATTAAATATGATTGATTACGCTATTGTACATTCAAAGCTATCACTTCCATTTCCATACATCAGACAATGAGAGTATTTAGCATTTGAAATCGAGATATTCAATTTCCAAGTCATCTCTTTGAGATGAACAATTTTTTGAAAGAATTTTAATAAATTAAATAATTGATTTATTATTTTAATATACTCATTATTTTGTTTAAATTATCGTATTTATATTAAAACAAAACGATATTGACAATGTTGGATATAAAGAAAAGGAATCGATTAATGAGAGATATTAAATATATTAAAGAAAATCCAATTCCTAAAATACATATGGAATACGATCCTGAAAATATGCTCACATGGTATTATATTATCGAGGGATCAGAAGGAACACCTTTTCAAGGTGGATTTTATTTTAGTAGAATACAGCTACCAATAAATTATCCATTCAATCCTCCAACTGTTGTCATGATAAATCCCAGTGGTCGTTTCGAAACAGAAACATCATTATGTTTTTCATACACCAATTATCATTCAGAATCATGGAGTGCTGCATTTAATCCATCACATGTAGCTCTCAGATTAATGAGTTTTATGAATGATTTCAATGATCGAGGAGTCGGTTGTACCAGTACTACAGAATCAGGAATGCAAAAATTAGCTTTGTCCAGTATAGAATTGTTGTGAATAACACAATCGTTCAATCACTGTTTCCCGATGTTGTAAAAATAATATAAGAGAGAAACAAACAAAAATAGTAGCGATATTTTATTGAATAAATAATTTTCCAATATTTTATTTTGTGATATTATCGATTTTCAGTTGAGTTTCTCTTAATATGTTTTGTGTGCTAACATGAGCTACAACTTCTAAAATTTACACCTCAGTTGTTATGTTGTCCTGTCAAATATATTTATTAATATTGGTGTCTAAATTTGATGGTGAATTAACTGCTGGAACGAGAATTATAAAGATTATAATTAAATCGAACAAAATCTGTTTCCAGTTCGATATGTTCGAGTTAAATTATCAGTTATATTTTCTTTTAAATAAATTAATAAATAAATATCGATTATCCCGCGAATTGACGAAGAAAGTAAAAATATTCAAAAAGGCTAACGAATTTAAAATTGGAATTGGTAATGACAAATATATAATTTCATTAACATATTGATTTTTCACTTAGATTATCGATTGAGGTTAAATTATCGATATGTGAATATTTATAATAAAAATTATTATATAAAAAGAATTGAAAATGAGAATTGAAATCCTATTAATCTAATGATTCCATTATGGATATATTATTATTCAATCATAATTCTACAATTCTTCATTTCTTGTTAATAGATAATG
>JBBMOY010280004.1:0-12159 GCA_037951405.1 Platydemus manokwari | reverse complement strand
GTTCAGCGTTATAACAATTTGTGTTAATAAAATACCTGCATAAAAACATGAATAACTTTTGACTCAACCTGGTAGAATCCAAAAATATATAATTTTAATATAAATTATTTAAGCGAATTTTTGAAAACTTTATTTTGATTTTAATTCAGGATATTAAAAATAAAATATATTATGAATATATTTTTTTTAATTTAGTAAAATTTAAAAGTTTTATAAGTCAGTTGTATACCTTCACAATTCCTGTTCACCTCTAGATGTAAATTTATATGTCTGCGTATGTAAATCCCGAATGTTTGTGGGACTGGTACATAAAATAAACTTACTGAATATATGTATTGAGTGTATGTGTGTAATTTGTTAAGAAAATAATTGATATGTTGTTCGTCAGTGACGATTTGAATCGTTGGTGTTCACAAAATCAATAATCTTCATGTTTCCAAATGAAAATGAAAAAAGGAAAATTATCATGTTTTCGTTGAAATCTTTGGAAAATATTTCAAGTGTTTTTGGCTTTGCACTTATTACGACACACACCAAAAGTATCGCTTAACTTGTAATATGTAATGTGACGAGAAAGGCTCTACGTGTTTACCAGAACTCTTACTTTATATTTGACTTTGTAACCAAAAATTCTACATCTTTTATTCATTGCTTCCTACATAAAATATCTAAGAACCTTATCCATTCGACAAAATACATTGTTCAAACCGAGAAATTCATAAAAAAATTGGTATTAAAATTTGAATATTTTTCCTATGACGAACAATTTCTGACAATCTGACTCATCGTTTTATTCGTTGAGATGTCTCCGTTCACAGAGAAATGTTACCGTAAATTTCTATCTAGTTGTGCTGGAGAGATAAAACCTATACCGATACCATAATGATAAATAGATGCCACCACAAAATGTTTCACATAATTCAATTTAAAAATCAAAGCGTTAAATTAAAGTTTTAAAAACTTCATTTAAATGAAATAATTTTCTATATAAGTAATGTTAAATATGCTGACCTTTATATACACGGTATGGTACACCAGTAGTTTTAAACCAGGGTTCCACCAGTATACTCCAAATTTCTAAATTAGATCAACGTACAAATACACAACATGTTAAATTTCTGTTTTATTATTATTTTTTATTATTTTATTATTATTTATTGTTTAAATATACTAAATTTAACATAATTAACTAGCTCCATTTGAAAGATCACTTTGTCCTACCACTACTAGGCTTGCTCTTGTATATAATATAGTGTGCAGTTTTCAACCCCATATTTGTGTGAATTTGGATTTTCAGCTCTGACAACTATCAAACACAAGAAACGACAAAACAATCGCTGTCTGTAGAAGATGAACTTCATGTGTGTCTGTCGAAAACACGATTGAATCTCAAAGAGTTGTGCCAGAAACACCAATGAGATTTTGATAAGAATAAATTTAGTCTATTGGAACATGTACAATTTTGTTTTCATTTCATCAACAAACATGTACAACATTCTGAACATAAATACTTTTATTTCATTTTCAAAAATAAACGATGATTTCTCCATAAAATAATTAAATTATTGCACAGTGGTTTCTCAAGCCAGAGGAATGTTTCCATGGTGCTTCCTCTCCAGCAAAAAGGTTGAAAACCACTGTGATACACTAAAGTTTAATAATAATTATATATAATTATATATATAATCACAGAAATGTCAACAATGTAAATATGAAGTCTGGAAATTGAAAACATTCGAATCTCCACCACATATCGATTTTTCACGCCGTCATTTTATAGTTTGATAAAAATTAATGTTTATAATAATTACAGCTAGTAATTATCAAACCGGAACAACCAATTTTTTCCAATCTCACCTGATATTTAGAAGATAATAATAAACATTTTCTTTTCTTTGAATTCAAGAAAAATAATATCGATGATCAATATTACTATGTGATGATCAAAAAATTCCCAAAAAATTGATATTTTCATAAAGTCATTTTTCCATAAGAAGAAATGGAATTGTTGACGCCTCTTTTTATCAGCTTTGTGTTAAATTACAGAACTCGGTAGATGGAGCCATAAATCGTTCCATTGCATGAAATCAGTTTGTTGATTGCGCTTTAGAGTTGCCTGATCATCCATTTTGCACTCAAATGTTACTTCTTAGGTACAAAGACAAAGTTTGATTTTGTACTCGAGATAGGTCTTTCACAAGCATATATTTTCATAATTTATAGATTTTATGTT
The DNA here is from genome assembly GCA_037951405.1 of Platydemus manokwari. Taxonomy (NCBI): domain Eukaryota; kingdom Metazoa; phylum Platyhelminthes; order Tricladida; family Geoplanidae; genus Platydemus; species Platydemus manokwari. The sequence continues at coordinate 9,926 of JBBMOY010280004.1, read as the reverse complement.
TTCATGTTTCACAGTTCTCATCACCATGGTGATAAATGTTAGGGATTATTATTTTTTTACATTTTCTTTCTATCAAGTTAATTAATTAATTTATTAATTAATTCTTTCACCTTATAAATTTTACCTCTATCCAATATCATCGATCTGTACATGATTTATGTAATTCGATAAAACTCTCCATTGAGCGCATAATAATAATTATCAAATCCCGCAACGCTAGGTCAAAAATTTGTATAATATTATTTTAAAGGATTCATTTCTTCTTCATTTCCTCCTTTAACGGTTTTATTTTCTGTGAAGTCTAAAAACTTTAGCTTTCCATTAATTTGAATCTCCCAATTTTTTCTTATATCATGACATTTTTTTGCACCACATTATAATAAGTAATGCATTCAAAAGAAAATTTGAAAGTTTTGCTTGAAACTAGAAATCATCTTTTGCATTTTATATGATTTTGAATCGTTACGAATTGATTTTGCTCAAACCTGACAAGGCTTAATGAAATATCAAAAAAATATCCACGTTATTATCTAACTTATCCAAACAAAATTCAATTTTAACCTCTTAAAGGCAATTAAATATAGTTGGGTCAGCCTGATGTAGAGCACAACAATACTCGTATTCAAATCAAACTAATCTTCAAACTAGACTTCAAAAGACAAGTTAATCATCAAGATTTATTATTTATGAGAAGGAACATACTCTCTTTGTTCAAGAATAAAATACAACGGCCAAGCCCTTAAATAGAATCGTCCATTAAAAGAGGATCAATACCGGTCGAGAATACTAATACGATACAAATAATACCAGCGTTCGTAAATATTATTACGTATTCTCAACACTTTTTATTTATCTACTTGTCACCGACAGTAGGAACAACTATTCTCGAATAACTAATACAATTTTTATTCTATCAATACTCGGGATTATTATCCTCCAATATCTTATACTATTTCAATTTAATTCTGTAACGATACTCTAGATTACTGTCAACGAATATTAAAAATTAATTAATTAAAAGCAAAATAAATAACCCGTATAATATTATTTCTGAATTAAATCGCCTTATTGATTTTCTGAAATCAATTCTAATATTTTATTTCTCTTCGTAATGGCTTCTTTTGTCAGATCAAAATATTAAACGAAATGATAAATCGGATTGCCTTCGTTTTTATACTGGTTTACTTACAGCACTGTGCAGTAAATCAATCAATGTTTTATTTGTTTGCCGAAATCCCACCAGAATTATTAAATTGATGTGTTTTTCGTATATAAATTGTTTGCATCACTTTCACCGATTCATAATATCTCGGACTGGCTAATTTACAATTTTTAAGTAATACTTTGGCACGAATATGTTTCGATTTTGTGACAATGTCTCAGCAGTCTATAACTGGTGTCACTTCCATTATCAAGCATCAGAACAATTTCTTATTTTAATAAAACATTATTTTATTTAATTTTATGGTATTTTATTTTCATTTACTGGACTCTTTATCTTATTAAAACTTTTTTTAATTTAATTTTTTATCTCTCATTCCCATGTTATAAAAGGATATTTAGTGCATCGTATTGAGATCGAATAATTGATTATAGAGAAACAATAATCATTAAGTTATTTATCAAAGTGATTTTATCAATTTTCTCTTTTATGGAATATTATACGAGTCAATCAATATTTGTGTTTTAATGATATTATTCATTCTATCATAAAGAGCTTAGTAAGGTTGTTATCCATAACGTACACAGATGTGAAAATATACTAACAATTCACTTTAAAGATTGTGAAATTATAAGAATTCTTTAAAATAAAAAAAATAGTATCGATTTGTTTATGTTTTATAGATAAGTGCTTTGATTATAACGGAAATCATGTGGGTCCCTTGATAATAGATGAATATGATTCTGATGGGAGTGTCATAACGCTCTTTTAAGTATTCTTGTCTTAAAAGCATAGAGTTGCAAATTTCAGTACGAAAACTCGTTCAATTTTTAAAAGAGAGTAACTTCTTTAAGGTTTATAATAATAGGAGTATATTCAGAATTTCTGCGTCTCGTTATTTCCTAAATATGATTGTGAGTGGGGTAACTCCCTGACTCAAGTCAAAAGCTATTCATTAACAGGAATCGTCGAAGCACTTTCACTTTACACTATCTCAGAAATTATCTTAGAAATTACAAAAGAAACCCTATGCTCCATGTACTTTGCTAAAATCAGTAAATCGTAGTTTTCTTTTAAAACGTCAAAGCAACCCAACATTTTTCGATCAAATTTTTGTGTGTAACGAGTTTTAGGTATAGCAACAACAATCAAAATGGACAAATTTTTTCAAAAGGTACATACTATTAACGTACATGTTTGGTGATATAAAAAATCGTTCATCATCTTCTCAATTCACCTTAATGATATTCAATGTCAAACGATCCAGTTAAATGAAAGGCTTAAGTTAAGAAAAGGAAACCTTTGACTTACTTTCGTAATGATGAATTTTCGCTCATGATGCAATTTTATAACTTAATTTTACATATAATCTCGATTTTTTAAAATTCAATAAATATATCACTTTCTACAATGTCGAATAGGGACAAAAATGGTTTTGAAACAAAATTCCTATTCCAATCACAGCATGTCTACATGATTTTTGGATTTTTTAAGCTTATAAACTTTAAAGTCACTTTTTTATAAAATAACTATAAAAATTTTAGATATCATTCTAATTGCTTCTAATGTTAAAAAAAAGGGGTCCTCGCTAATTTTCAATTAATTGCCTTTTGACCTACTTTGACCCGGTTATCAAATAATTAATTTCTATGAGATTTTAAAAATCCTATGTATTTATTATTTGATTCTAAATACCTAAAATTTTACTCAAGTATTTAAATAAAAAATTCAAAATGTTATTAAAGAATTTAATTAAATAATCTATATAGACTTTTGCAATACACTCCACAATTTTAAAATTTTATTTTAGGAGCCTTTTTTAACTCTAGCCAAATTTTAATATAACATTCTGGAATATTTAAACAATGAATTTAAACAATATAAATTTAAATATATTATCGTTTATTTATTTAATATTCCCTTTATATGAGAAGATTTTGTTTAACAAATTAATATTCAGTTTTTAAATTTTAATTTCTAATAAATAATATCATTTTAATTTTTTCTTTGTCTAGTGCATTGAAATTTACGAAATACTTTCATTGGGGCAATGATTTGATGGGCGAAAAAACTTACTGACATCAAATAATTTCATTAAATACAAAGTTCAATTAGCATTGTTAACTTGTCTGTAAATCGATTATTTTCAACTCATTTTTCCTTCATTCTGTTTTCATCCGTACAATATCGAAAATTGAAAGCCCAGTTAATAAATTGAAGCATCGATGAAATTAAAACAACTGTTTATTTAGTATATATATAATTAATTAATTAAACTTTCACACGTTTCATTACATTGACTACATTAAATTATTCACAATTTCTGAGACACACCGATTTCATAGAACACATAGACATGATAGATTCGTGTTCTATGAAACACCCACGTAAATCTGACACCCAAAGGCTGAACGAGACTGATAACAAGTCGTTGCGACATAGCAGCTCCAACGCATCATCGTTTCGTCATTTGATACACCGATGCCAAATGTGAGATTGGATTTCTCGTTCGTAATCTTGTAATATACATTTCATTCAATGATGCAGCACTGTTTTGTGTCCGTGTGTTGCCATCTGAAATATGGACCGTGTGGATTTTGGTTGTTTTGGAAACGTTTTTCTATGTGCTTTAAAAATGCCTTGTTAGGTTTTATCAATGGAATTAGATTAATGTCCACACAACATTCAAGAAACCAAACACTCTACTCGTGTTTTAAAGAATTTTAACGTTTGTAATAAAATAAAATTGATCGATAGTTGTGTTGCGCATTATTCTTTCATTATTATTTCCTCTTCTGAAATATCTTATATCGAGATATTATCATGAAACCATGATTCGTCGAGGATTAAATCACCCAAATCACATAATAACTAATTAATATCTCATTAATATTCGAATGAATTTATTCTTATATCCGCCCATTATAACGCGGAGAAAGTTACAAAAATTGATACACAAAAATCACCAACACACAATATTAATAATGAAAACTGAGACTCGTTAATATGTAAAACGATACAATTCTCTATTTTTAATATTGTACTAATAAGTGAATCACCCCACCCCCTTATTTCGCATTAAGTTGCTTATAAATTATAAATCGAGATAAAATAGCATTTTATCTAACATTCACTTTCTTTTTTCCTACCATTAATGTCTTATTTTTTCATTGAAGCTAATAGTTTACTATTTATGAGTAGATTTTTAGCGTTATCAGTTGTAATTAATAAGTTAATTAAAATGTCGATTATTATTATTAATTATGATTCTGTTTTTTTAGATTTTGATAATTATTTGCCTTGACATTTTATTATATCGACAGAATGAATTGTCAATGATTTTCTGTTTCTTCATTTTTCTTCATAAATCATTTGTTGAATTGGGAAAAAAAATATTGATTTTTATTGTATCAATTATTCACTAGAATTAACTGATGGAATCAACTATTGGCGTTCATTGTTAGAATATTCAGTTAAAACGTTCAAGCATATTGATTTGATTTGTAACCAACAAAAGTACAACGGAAATCTGAACTCATTTACAAACATAACTTGGTGTTGATTCAAATTTTAATGTGCCCGTAATTTATAGGTGATGAGAGTTAATTGACTTAATCACGCAATTGTTTGTCCACCCCGATAAAGCAGTTTCAAAGTGCTTTCTACTCATCAATTTTCCGATGTGAACTAGATTAAAACATTGAGTATTTACTTTATCGGTTGATTCGAACCCACGGTCATTAGCTTGACCTTCGATGTGACATTTGTTATTTTCCGGTTCCGGTTTGTAAACGTATAACTTGACATATTTTTTTACAATTAATTTAATCGATCTTTGACATCACTTTTTAAGCTTAATAATTTGCATGCAAATGACTTGCTGCTAGAAGATGTTTTACTTGAAAAGAGCTTAGAAAAACCTAAATCCATAAAAACCCATTCGTCAGATATTACTCAATGAGTTCTGTTTTATTCATATTGTTTCACAGTAGCTAAGTTAATTTAGTTAATATTTGGAACCCATTATAACAAATTAATTTTATATTTAATTTCGTGTAAAATAATATTCACTATTCATCTCTAGATGCTGCTTATTTGATCTCTTCCATTACTCCATCAATCCGAAAATTCCGATTCATACGAGGCTGAGGGAATGTTCAATATTTGATGATAACTTATCGACTATTGGCATCCTTTAGTGAAACATATATTTCCTCGATTAATTACATTTATTTTACGCGAAAAACCTAAATGAAACAAACAGATACCAAAAACTCTTAGTGGATTGCATGACACATTAACATTAATAATGTGTGCCTTAATCAATTTGGATTTTTTGTTTGATAGTTTTCATTTTGTTTAGACAAATACATATGTTATCGGGAAAATATATTAATTGACGTCGAGGAAAATCAATGGAAAATCTATTCGTCTCAAAGAAAGTTATTTCGTCAATATTTGTTTTCCTTAAGTTCATCGTCGAAATATTTAGCGCCAGCTGATTCGGTGTTCAACAAGAATTTCGATGGATAAAATTATCAAAGTAGACAAAAATCCGTTATTATCCAATCTTTCTTCATGGATGAGATAAAATCCATTGTCGGATCTCATTGAAGTCATCATGATCAATATCCAATATGTAGACATTTATTTCGAGATAAGATTTTGAATATTATTTCTCACTAAATAATGAAATAAAATGAAAAGTACAAAATAAGTAGAAAATCGTTCTTGTATATACATAAAATGAAGTATAAAGCATAAAATATAAGGAATAGAATATGAAATTTGCTGTAATGTCTTTTAGCAAGATTATTTCGAAAGGTTTTTTAAAGAATGCGATCTCAAATTAAAATTTATAAAATCATTTCGTTAGGAACTTTATATTATCGAGCTCGAAGCAACTGGTCTATCCCGCAAAGCAAAGTTTATGAATAAATAAAATATTTGTAAATAAATAACTCCTTTTTAATTAAAGGTAACTGGTGCTCGGCTGTTGGACGACACCTGTGGCAGATTTTCTTGGGGATATAAGTTTGCTTTATATATTGTGAGTTAAATTCATTAATAAATTTTGTAAGCCGCTACTATTTTATAAAAAACGCATCGAAAACGAACTGAAAAGACTCGACATTCAATTCGATTTTAAAGACAATTATTTAAACAAATAAAGAAAATTTAATACCAAATTAAATTCAATATAAATTTAATTTCAATAAAACATTAAATTCAATATAAATTTAAATTCAATAAAACATTAAATTCAATATAAAACTTAATTCAATACAAATTAAATTCTATACTTATTCAAATTGAATTCAATTTGATATTCTCACACATTTAATTGTTATTTTGCTGTTCTTTTATTTATATGTTTCATAATTTAATCGTCGAATTATCCATAATAATAATAATAATCATAATAATTAATTTGGGTTAATAAAAATTGTTATACTTATTGACTCAATTAATCTTGGGCAGAGGAGCATACTTTTTGAAAGAAAGTATCATTTGAGGACAGATATAATGATCTTATTCGTCGAGTATTATCTAATTCATTATCTAATAACAAATACCGCTTTTATATCTCGACATAGATATCGCAATGTTTTGTTGTTCGGTCTGACATCATCATCGGTCTATCTTTCGTATTTGTTCTGTCTTTATGAGCTATCAAATCATAACACTATTTCGATTTCTTGTTATGTATGATGAGGTCATTTTCAATTTTAAATGATTTACAAAGAAGTTTATAACTTAGCGAAGGATTTAATCGAAATCTTGAGAAGTTTTTTTTCCAATACTTAGACTGGCAAAACGTATTTAAAGCACAAAAATCGATCTCATTGGATTAAATATAAAACAGAAAAAAATTTATTTAATTTTTTAATTATAATTAAATCCATTAAGTAATCCAGAAATAATCAAAGCGAATTCCCGAAATGAAACAGACACACACAGAGATTTATAAACAAAATTTCAAAATCTTGACATACATTTTGCCCACAGCTTTAATTGTCGACAAAATGAATTCCATATCCACAATTAATACCAGAAAGAGTTAACAGTAATATTTATACCCCAAAGGAAATTCCAATGATCAATTATCTATGATGTGTCAGTAGTATTTTTCAAATCGTATTTCATTATAAAGAAATGCAACACAGTATATTTCCGATTTCACATCAATTGACGCTCAGGTACAAGAATGAAGTACAGCCAACTTCTACGATGGAAACATTTTTTCTCCTCACACAAATATCCGAATTTATCATAAAAACCATTTCAATGATTTGAGAAAATTACCCAAAATACTTTTTTCACCACACTTATTTTCAGTTGGAAATGAAAATCAGATTTACCTGATAACAAACCCATTTTTTTATTGAAATTTTGACAAACAGGCGATGGGAAGGGGAAATGAATTCATTCCAATTGATACCTGATCTTCGCCAGCTGTTGTTTCAATTTTTAAATATGGTTTTGTGTTGCGATAAAATCGGTTTTGTGCAAGTTCTGTCTGCTGGCAAATGCCATTCTGACATGGATTTTTTCCATGGTTTTCGTTTTTTCTCCCCATTCAAATTTCACCGCAATCTAAATTTCATTGGGATTGTTTATCAGACTTTTAGGATAAACAATGTTCTCTCGATAAGGTAAACAAAAGATATGAAATTGATACAGGTTTTTTTATCTTGGAATTTGATTTCAATGATGGAAATCGATGATTTTGTAATGCTACCGTTATTTGATTTTAATTATTTTGTCAATTTTGTTTTCATTTTAATTTGAAAAGCATCTCGATATTGATTTTAATAAAATATTAATTTATTTATATTTTTCTCTTCTATTATTTACTGAATTTTATAAAAAATCAATTAAAAAATCAATAATTATGGTTTTAATCACCAGCAATTTTAATTATTTGTATTTTAAATTACTTTTAAACGAAATCTGCGAGTTGATAATTATATTTATAAAAAACAAATATCGAGTTTTGATTTTAGTATTATTATTGTTACTATTTTTATAAATTTAAACACTGCGATCGATAACTAATAATCGTTGCTGGTTGTAGTTTCTTCTTCGTTTAAAGTTGGAGATTCGTTAGAAATACTTATTTAGACGATTTTCGTAAATAATGATTTATAATTTTGATCAAACCTAGCTTAACCTTTTAGTTTTCTCTACCAATAAGCACGAGTACAATTGAATCGTTATTTTAATCAAAATTGCCTTTGTTTTGTCTTTATTTTATTGCTTCGAAAAATAATAATCAAAGAAAAACCATAACAATTTGGAATTGGGTCTAAGCTATGAGGATTGAAACTTATCTCGTTGATAATATTATTATATGCTTATTGTAAGCCTCTATTATTTTATAAAAAAACGCATCGAAAACGACATGAAAATACTCGACATTTAATTAAAGACAATTATTTAAACAAATAAAGAAAATTTAATACCAAATTCCATTCATTATAAATTTCAATAAAATTCAATATAAATTTAAATTCAATATAAATTTAAATTCAATATAAATTTAAATTCAATATAAAATTAAATTCAATTTTAAATCAAATTCAATACAACATTAAATTCAATATAAAACTTAATTCAATAAAAATTAAATTCTATACTAACTCAAATTGAATTCAATTTGATATTCTCACACTTATGAACTAGAATTTGTCTTTGGTAAAATATACATGCGAATGTTTGGACTGACAGACTTGTTCATGATAGAATGGGATAGATCTATAATAAGAAATATCAATAATTGATATATTGGTTTAAGCAATCAATTGCAACTAGAGTGAGGCTTTGGTTTTCCTGATGACATTGAAATGAGCACCAATAGTCTCAGAATTGCACAGTCTTTATTCGGATAATCAACCAACAGTGTCCACCAGTCCCGGCTGCGCGGCATTAGAATACTTCGTTTAACTTTATAGGTTACTAAATCGATGGTCTAAATGGCAATTGATCAGTGATATTGATCAGTTATTTAATCGAGAAACATAATTAATAAAAAACAAAATCTTCCGCTCGGTTATCGAGATTCCAAGGGAAATATTATTTCGATGAGTTCATGTTGCCAGGAATGAATTATTATTTAATGAAAAAAAACAAGTTATAATTTATTGATTTTGGCTGAAAACCTCAACAAAATTGTTTATATAATTAATAAACGGTATCCAATTACGTTGTGAAGTTTCAGATGAATCCATAAAATTATACTTGACAACTGACAATAAAAATTGCAAATGGATTTGTGGTCACATATTTTCTTCGTTCTCAATTTATAAAGATGATATTATTTTTCATAATTCCCTTGCTATTCCTTTAAAACGCGAATTCATAATTCTTTGTTGATGAATTAGGTCATACCTAATTAGCTGCCACTTATCTCAAATAATTAATTATTTGTATCCACATTAACTTTGTTTAATTTCATATTATTTCATAGTGTCAGTTAAAATGGTATAAATTAGTCATCTATTTTTATAAATTGCCCAATTAAATTACGACAATCTGTCCTTGAAAGTATTCTATCTATTAAAATTAAAGAGAAACATTTTATCATTTTCTAGCAGCTGGTATTTTGGAAAATTAGAATTGAAAAACAATCCAAGAATTTCAATAAGAAAAAGTACATCTAATCTTAATATTCGAACAAATCATTTATATCATTTAATATATTATTATTATTATTATTATTATTATTATTATTATTATTATTATTATTATTATTATTATTAAA